>VMDO01006543.1:0-46682 GCA_007922755.1 Pedetes capensis
TACCTGGATGGGAGACCGCCTGGGAACACCAGAAGCTGCAGGCTTGGGAGAAGGACCTGGCAACCCCCTCCCAAAAAATCAATCTGCCATTGAAAACCCTATGAACAACAGAGAAGCACTGACAATAGTGTTTCCCCTGTTGTACTGAGGGTCGCTATGAGTCAGATACCGACTCGATGGCACCTAACAACAACAACAACAAGCTACAGGTACTTACATCTCACTTGTTACTGCAGTAGTCTTAACAAACTCTATCAGTGGTCAATCTGTATAGTGTCCAGACAAAGGCAGCACATAATGAATGTTAAACATGAAATCACGGGGCAGGAAAAGAACACACACTAAAAAAGCTTTTAAAGAAGTTACATGATATCCTTATCATTGGGTGAACTCAAGAAAAGTGTAAAAGAAAGATAAGCAATGAACCAGTGAACTGGCAAAGTGTCAGGTGACACCAGGGGATGGACGGATGAGATCAAGGAGATAAAGTTCAAAGAGGTGGGACAACAGGTCATTAATCACACGGATCTGGGCAGATTCTCCAAAATGCTGGGGAAAAAAAAACAATCTAGAATAAAGCAGAGATGGTCAGGAAAGTAGCACTTCCTCAGTAGAAATGCTAGAATACACCTGAAGATCGCAACTTCAAATGGGAACTCAGCATTGTTTCTTAAAATCCCCATCAACAGTATTTGCCACTTTTCTACTAAAAATATTCTTCTTAGTTTTAGGAATAACATGAGACTATGGAACATGACAGACTGTTCAAAACAGAGACTGATAAAGGACACTCTTTTAATTACAGCTCCTCCATGTGACAATTACTTAAAAATCCACAGTTAAGACATAACTGCATAACAGATAATATAAAGGAAAACACATACTAGAAATACAGTTTTGGTTTTTAACTACTAAAGCTACAAAATGAACATTAAACTTCTCCCTAACTGAAAAAAGGGGGGGGGGGGGAGGAATACCAAACAAGTTTGGGACATTTAATCATTTAAAATACATTGGAAAATAACATTAAAAGCCAGGCACAGTGGTGCACACCTGTAATCCCCGCAGCTTGGGAGGCAGAGGCAGGAGGATCAAAAGTTCAAAACCAGAGGCAGTCTGCATAATTTGGTGAGACCCTGTCTCAAAAAAGTAAAAATATGGGCTGGGCATGCAGGTCAGTGGTGCAGTACTTGCAGAGCATGCAAGCGTGAAGCTCTGGGTCAACCCCCAGTACCGCAAAAAAAGAGAGAGAGAGAGAGAGAGAGAGAGAGAGAGAGAGAGAGAAAGAGAGAGAAAGAAAGAAAGAAAAGAAAAGAAAAGAACAATTAAAGAAAGTCAGCAAGCTGGGCATAGGGACACACAGAAATTCCAGCACTTGGGAGGCTGAGGCAGGAGGATCTCAAGTTCAAGGGCAGTCTGGCCTACATACTGAGATGGTGTCTCAAAAACAAAAGTAAAAACAAATGAACAACAACAAAAAACTATCAAAAGAAAAAAGGCAACAAGAGGCTTTCCTTCATTATGGGATTTTTAAAAAATGGTATTACCTTTCTACAAGTAGTTACCAACCTTCATGAGTACCCAAAATGGCCATACTCAGACTCAGTAGTTTTAATTCATTTACTCTATAATTGGGCAAATGTAGTGCAAGGGTATTTAATGGACCATTTTCCTAACTGGAAAAAAATTCTACTAATAAGAGATTGGTTAAATCATAGCATAACCATACAATGGACTAGTTTTTAGATATTAAAAATGAGATGTCTCCAAGTTTATGACACAAGAAAGACTGCCACTATCTATTGTGAAGAATAAATCCCAATATTTTATCCTATGTCCCACTTCTAACCTTGGGTATACATGTGCATGAAGATCACCAAAATATGTGCAACAATTATCTCCAGAAGGTGGAATTACCTCTGGAAGGACATGGTTTGCACCTTACTTACACTTTTATATATTGTTTGAACTTTCTACAACAAGCACCTTTTTAACAAAAAAGAAAGTAGATAATTAGGATCCTTTCATTTCAAAGAAAAAAGTCACCAATATAACTTATGTTTTAGAAAAAAAGAATATTTTTATGAAGAGAAAAACAGTCATTCTTTATTTATAGGATGAAAATCCACTGTCACACCTCGGAGGCTCCCAAATGAAAGCAACCTGATCCTCAGGCTAGTGAAGCACCTCTGTGCCAGGAATCCCGGCATGACTCCAGTCACCATGGACAGAGAAGGGCAGAGCTGCCTCCAGCCAGACCCTGCCTGAGCCCACTGGACCACTGTCAGCACATGCCTGGTTCCCTGCCCCACAATGGGCTCTGGGACTCCACCAGAGGCAGGGCAGGACAGCAGGGCCCTGCTTCAAGTAATGCTAGTTGGGCCCTTTGTACTCAGTGGCTGGCCTGAGCAGATGGCTTTTGCTGAATGAAACTTCAGAGAAGGGGAGCAGTAGAACAGAAAAGCCACGATGCCTTGGGCCTGTTCCACTTTTCCAGAGATGTAGCCAGTGGGCCATTAGGAAAAACTCAGTCTGGAGATCAGGAAGGTTGCCCACTGGCACAATTCCACTCAGTAGCAAAAGGTCCATTGCAGATCCAGAACTGTGGCTAGCATTGGAAGATGGGGTGGAGAGGAGGGATGGCGAGAAGGTCCCCTTCTAATGCTTCATATGTGCAAAACCTAGGGGCATCAGCAAATAAGACACTACGCAAAAAGGCTGTTAATCTAAATACAAACCCACTAGGGAAAAACATGCCATCAGCAGTCCCTCAGTGTAGACTATTCTCAAAATCCAGTCGCTCTAACAATTTGAGCAGCAAAGAAAAGAACTGCCCTGGCTGTTGCCCCCGCTCTCTCCCTCCCCCCTCACTCCTCCCCAATCTCCATTCTTAGTCATGTGGAAAAGGTGGTGTTTGGCCACATGCAGGGACTGCACTGATATTCTAACACTTATCATGTGACAAAGAGGAGATGTGATTAGATCACAAGCAAAGAAAGGCACACCGCATGGACATAACAGGGAACATGTTCCCTCCTCAAGAAGCCAGAAGCAGAATGACACATCCCTGATTCAGTTAGGGGTGCTCTGCTTTGTCACTGCAAAAAAATGAAAAAGAAAGAAACAAAATTCCCTACTTGCTAAGAGCAAACAAACAAATGGAAAAGATAGAAGTTCTTCTCAGACACTAGAGTCTAAACCCAAATAGCACATATGCCAGGGCTCATTAAGCAAGGGTGACTGTCCTGCTGACAGAGAGCTGATAGCCAACTGGCCTAAAGCAGCATGCACAGAGAAGCACAGGGTGCTATGACATATGTAGCCTGGCTGCAAGGACAGCTCAGAGCTGCCAGATCCTCATGGACTGAAGCACAGGAGAAAGGCTCTCTAAGTGGACTTCCAGCTGGGCCTCCAATTCTGTCCATGGTCAGCCCCTGCATTCTGGCAGGGTGAGAGTCTCCATCCGACCCTGGCCCCTGAGCCTTCCAGGCTCCCTTCCCAATAACCAAGGAACCACAGCCCACAGAGGAGAGGTTGCTCCTTCCCACCCCTGCCAGAGACCTGCAGCAAGGTCATTCCAAGAGGGGAAACAACCTGTGTGAAGGCCCTGAGGACCAGAAAGCAGGGCCTCTAGGCTGGAGGAGCATAGGGGTGGTTACAGTCTGGGTAGGGGGAGTGGGCAGGACAAGATCACACTGAGTGCAATGAGTCTTGACAAGGATTTGGATTTTATCCTAGTGTGACAGGAAAAGACTGGAGGATTTTAAACCAGAGAGTGAATATAGTCTAATTTGCAGTCTAATTTACATTTTTAACAATCCTGACAGCTGCTGTGTGTATAAGGGATCATGTGGGAACTCACACTATAAGCTTTACTGAAAATTTTCTATTAAAATTCAGAGTATACTGAGGCCACAAAGGAGAGTCTTGCTAATTCCATTTTCCCACATGTGGTACAGACCAGCTCTTACAGTGCATGCACACGCAAGAGACATGCCTCACTCCTTAAAAACCCACAGCCTAAGGTAAGGTGGTCTTTCCTAGGGAGTGAATTTCTCTTTGAAGCAACAAAACAACTATTTTTTTTTAATCTTTTGGGATTTTTTCCAATAAAAAACAAAAGAGGATAGAAAAAATATTTTATAATAAAAGACTATGACATTCTGTTACCAAGTAATGCAAAATTAGCTGCTCATTGACAAGGGAGCATTTCTTACTATCTATTACTCACTATTCAAACTCCTATATGAAATTATATATTTGCAGATTAAAGAAATTTATTTTAACCAGTTGAATAACTTTATGAAAATAAAAGAGTCTTCCAGCTTTTTGCAAACTGAAATAGGAAAATAGCCACTAAAAGCAAATCACTAACCACAGACAATGATTTGCATCTTTCAGAACTGGAATCCAGTTGTATACTCAGTCCTCTAAAACTCTGAAAATATGACTGCTATTTATTCAGAGCTGTCCTGTAAGCAGTTAAAGTGCCTTACAAATATCATCCTCATAATAACCCATAAAGAGAGGAGAGTTTGCTATAAAAGTTCATTGGGCATGAAAACTTGGCTCAGCTATTCAACAGCTTGATCCAAAAGCAATTATTAAAATTAATTTTTAACAGCAAGAAAAATAATTTGGCTGAAAGAGTAAACTAATAAGTAGTCAACTACCTACCCGTGGCACATTTCCTCCACACAAAGGCTGCCTCTCCTTGCCCCAATACCCAGAATTACTCCTGTGAAACCAACTCCAGTGAAGAGTGATGGCCCAAGGGCCAGGTGCCAGTGGCTGTCTTCAAAGGTCTGGACTTCCCTTTACCATCGCATTTGGTCCTACATTTAAAGAGCCCTTAAGGCTGGCACCAAAGTTGCTAGAGATTATGATCACCTAATGATACAAGGCTGAGCCAAGGGCCATCCTTCATAACGTGCCTGGAATGGCCCACCCATAGCCCAAGGACAGAGAGACTCACTGGCCTCTCTTCCCAGCAAGATCCATCCCACACACACCTGACAAAATATGAAAGGATGAGGTGCCTCTATGGACAATCAAGTGTGCACAGAAAATGATGTATTTACTGGTGCAAAGAATGCCCACTCCTACAAGCTTCCTAGCTTCCTGGAGAAGAAGAAGTCATGTCTCCTTTACCAGCCTCTACATCTATTGTGGGCTTATTTCTCCCTTAAGCCACAGTTAAGTTTCTTTGATGAGAAATAAATAGAGCTCATTCTATAAGACCATGATAGACTTGGAATATGCACTTATTTTTCCTGGTTCATAAATCCAAGATTGTCCCATGTACTCTAGAGGAAACTGGAAGAAACCAGGCAAGGAGCCCTTCTCAGCCTTTTCATAGCATGACATGGTGAGAAAAGGACTCACATCCCTGCTTTGCCATCTGCTAGTTGCACAAGTGTTCACAGGTTACTTACACTCACTGAGTGTCTATTGTCTCTGTAAAATGGATCTAACACTCACAAGGGTGGATAGAAGATTAAACAAATTAATGAATGTGCAGTGTGTAGCATAAAAATAGATGCTAATTATTATACTCTTCTGTCTCCATGAAATCAACCTCCTCCTACTGTCAGTGATTTTCATCCCTCTTTCTTTCTTACTCTCAGGTTAGAATGTTTAAGTCAATTCAAAATGCAGCATCCATGTCTATTTCATATCAAGGGAAAGGCCAGCCAAGGTGGTGATTTAAAATAGGTTTTGAGCCAGGTATAGGGATGCACACCTGAATTCCCAGCACTTGGAATGCTGAGGGAGGAGGATCATGAGTTCAAGAACAGACTTTGGGGATACCCTGTTTCAAGAAATAATAAATAAATAAGCAAACAAACAAACAGTCTTTGAATCAAGCAGAGCTATTGTCCAAAATCCAGTTCCACTAGTTATTGGTTGTATGATCCTGGGAAAGTTGTCCACCCTATGACTCAGATTTATTAGGTATAAAATGGGGGGAGGGGTATTAATATCTCCATCAAAGGATTGATTGTTGGGAGGTATATTAGTCAACTGTTATCACTGTAGTGAAAAAACAATCCAAACAAACTTACGGGGGAAGAGGTTTATCCAGAACTCACAGTTAGGAATCAGTCCATAATGGTGGCAGGACCATAACAAATGACCTCATGGCATGGCAGACCAAGAACAGAGAGAGACCAAGATTACATATTCAGGATAAAAATTTCCAAAGGCCCACTCCCAGTGACACCACTTCTAAGACCCACCTCCTAAAGTGCCACAACCTCCCCAAATAGCACCATCAGCTAGAGACCAAATGTTAGAGCACATGACCTTTGGGGGACACCTTATATTCAAACCATCACAGGAGGGTAATGAGAAGGAGTAAATAACTTGTCTTTATAAGAAAGCCCTTGCCAACATCCTCCTTGGGGCCTATAAGACTTAAGCAAATCTACTATATAACGCTGCCTTTCCTTGTTCACTAGACAGTACCCTACAGTAGTTGAAGAACAGGCCTTTGATATAATGCTTGCTGAATGAAGTCGATTTGATGCCAATCCTGGTAGAAACTGTGGATCATGGGTTTTACCTCTAAGTTTCAAAAATCTTCCTATGCTAAGGGCATTCCTGGCCCTGAATCTGGTCTGGTTCCTCTCAATGCCCTGGAACTACCTGGCCTGGTTTGCCTGGGCACTTGCAAAAGAATCAAGACCATATTACCTGGCCTCTTAGGAAGCAGAGTCTAATAGACAAATCTACTAGAACAGCTCTACCTATCTTCTCTGGCTAGGGAACTCCTCTCTTTTTCATTGGGTCTCAGGAGAGTGGGAGATGGCAAGAAAGCTCCTTCTTCACTCCTACAATGAGCATCAAAGCCTCTGGGTGAAGCACACTCATTTTCATGAAAAAGAATCTAATTTTAAGATCCACCTCTGGAACTAGAAAAGCAGTTCTAAATCAGATGAATAAATGTGCTTCTCACAATATCTCTGTTACCATAGGCAAGATTAAGTCTTTAAGAAATATTATAAAATTATTTTGTTATAGTTGAACTTAAAATGGGGATGGAGTCCCTATTGGCTGTGCAAATATGAGCATCAATGTAGCTCGTGTTTAGAAAAACAAGAAAAGATTAAAAGATTTAGGAGTAGGGAGAGGGAAGATCATTGGAATCCTTTAGGATGATACTTGGTTGAAAGGAAGTAATGACTGAATACATAATACATGTCAGGTACGGTTGTAACCATTTAGATCTTCATAAAAACCTGTAAGGTATGATTAGCCCCAATTTACAGATCAGAAGACTGAAGCAAAGAGACTTTCTAAGAAACTTCCCAAAGATCATCCAGCTGGTAAATGTTAGAGCTGGTCTCAAAGTAGTAGTCCTACTCCAAAGCCTGGGCTTTTAATTACTTGCCTCTATTAGCTTGTTTTATCTTAGTTAGTCACAGTTTTAGGGGCTGGGATTTAGCTCCATTGGTAGAGTGCTACTCTGTGCATTCTGAGACCCTGGGTTCGAAAACCATCATCACAAAAATGGAAGAAGGATGTAGCAATCCACTTTCAAAGCAATCCCCAAACAATCAGCCATTGAAACCCCTATGAATAGCAGAAAAGCACTGACATAGTGGCCCAGTGTTGGGGAGTGTTTCATTCTGTTGTACATAGGGTCTCTATGTGTCAGACTCAATATGAAGGCACATAAAAACAACAACAGCCCCAGTTTATAGATCAAAGTTCAAGACTTTCTCCTCCATATGTTGCAGAAGACTTTCTGACTTTCTTCTACTATGGGGACAGTATTAACGTTTCAGGAGTGATGCATGTGCCAGCATTCAGAATCCCTGGTCTCTATTCCCTGAAAGTCTCTCTGAAGACCAGTCCTCCTCCCATTTCCAAAAGTCCTCAGGGTATGGGGTGGGGATAAAGAAAAGAGAAGAGAGGGAGAGAGCCTGCCCCAAATGAGAACCACTACAGCAAGTGGAAAAAGAAATCAAGAAACATGCAAGCAAAGAAAGATGAAGAAAAGGACAGAAGGAAGACACACAGCAGAAATCCTTCCCTTGTCCAGCATCAAACCCTGCATTGTTAAGCTGGTAAATAGATAACACAATCCAAATTCTTAAAAAGTCATCAGAACTCAGCATCTAACAGAAAACTATTTTCTAAAAACAAACCCATATATGGGAAGCATTTTTTATCTGTTCTTTTGTAAACTCTAAGCCTAAGATTTCAAACAAACTTATGACCTGCCAGACAATCTACAAACCTATCCTCTTGATAGGAACTGGCCAGAATGCTTGTTTGGTCTAATCAAAAAGAACTCACTGTCCCAAAACTCTAAAAAATCAAATTTAGATGCAAAATGTGATGTATTTCTTCTTCTCTTCATGCACTCATTACCACAACAAATCCAACTCTCTTTTCCCAGGTTACCTTTGTAACCACCCTACTATGGACTGCTTCTGAGGACACTTGCCACAAAATGGCAAGGCCAGAAAGGGAATTTGGTAAGAATATCAAGACAGTCACATCCTGATTTCAAAACACAACACCAATAGGTAGATGCTCATCTCCCATAACCCCTGTCTGTATAGTGACACAGAAAGGGAAGTAAAGCATATGAAAAGAGATTTAGGAGAGGGGAGCTCTTTATGGTTACCCTAGAGAGGTTGAATTTTCACTAGCAGTCCTTCACTGCCTTTGTTAGTAGAGAACTATTACTCTCCTTGCAGCTACAGCCAGCTGGCCAGCCAGCCATTCTTGACACCAGTCTGACTTTTCTCACCGGCACCAGCACTAACAATGATAGGCTTGATGCCCACATCCCTAACCACCTAGATTTCTTTGCATTTTGGCACCAGTCTGCTAAAAGGCAGCGCCCTTCAGCCCACATACCCTCATAAAGGAGTGCTGTGTATGTGGGCTATTAATTCTGACCTTCCTGAACCAAAGAACTCACTGTGCAGGCTCCAAAATCCAAAGTATCACAAGTCTCTTCTTGTGATAATTCTATACTATCTATTGTTGTTGTTGTTAGGTGCTGTTGAGTTGATCCAACTCATAGCAACCCTCATAGGGTTTTCAATGGCTGACTGTTTTGGGATTGCCTTGGGAGTGGGTTGCCATGTCCTTCTCCCACTTTTGTGGTGCTGGGAATCGAACTCAGGACCTCAGAGACTGTAGAGCAGCACTCTACCAACTGAGCTAAATCCCAGCACCATACTATCTGTAGGAGATCTTAAAAGTTCTAGTAACTTCACATTTATATAGAAATTATTAGTGTCCTTGTAAGAAAAAGATGGTTTGAATAATTATTTCTTTTTCCTCTACCAGCTCAGCCTAAGGGACAGCTTGTTCTGTCTGCTAACAGGCACTTGACCATGCATCTCTGGACCCACAGGTGCAATGTTTACCCTTTAATGCTCCTCATCTCTGGCAGACACACTTGTAGAGTGTTTACAACCCGATGCCTGGATTTAGAACAAAACTGATCTTTCCTTGTAAGAATAAGTGTAAAGCTCGTTCAAACTGTGAACTTCAGGAAGGATCCAGAGTTGTGTTGGGACAGGAGGGCAATAACTTGGGATAGGGCACCAGATGGAGGCAGGGCTCCAATCTTAATCTCCAGATTAAAGCAGAGCAGCATCATTGTTTATTGTCATTCAATAGTTGCCATTTAGCCATATTTATTAAAATTAAAATATTTGGTAATAGTTTAACAGGCTGTGCCAGAGAAACAGGAAAGTCAGCAGGTTGGGGCAAAATATGTGTATGGTCATGACTCCTCTTAAAAATATTCTTCATAAAGATCAACAAACTACCTCTCAGGAAGCTTCCAGAATAAGTTTTTCACTAGAGTACAGATGAAGAGACTGATTTCCACCCCATGGGTCATTTTAAACAGCTTTTAACAGTGACTCACATTTTTCAGGAATTTGGGCAAAGAGTAACTAGCAATGCTTCTTATCCATGTGGCAATGGCAGAAGTCACAGGTGACACCCAGGTCCAAGGTGGCTTCATTCACATGTCAAGATGGCTGAGACTACACACTGTGCCTATACAGTGCCTTTCCCTCCACAACAGCCTTATGCAGTAAGATTTCTGAAACAGCAGCTCCAAGCTTGATGTTCCAGCCAACAAGGTGGAAGCTGCACGGCCTTCTGTGACCCAGCCTCAGAAGTCACATGGTGCACTTCTCTTGTACTCCAGTTTTGACAACCCCACCCAGACTCAAGGAGAGAGATTTTGCACCCAGAACTTCTGCAGTCATCCTATACAAAAAATAATTCAAGCACTCTGATCAAGGTAATTTGCACCAAGCCTCACACTGACATATATATTCAGAATGGCCTGTTTCAGGAATCTGAGACTGAGAAGAAGGATCCAGAATGACTGCTTTTCAGAAAACTGATAGAAAACACTAAGAACAATGGTATCACAACACACTCAGGGTTTAGAAATCACCCATGAGCCCCACTATGACCAAAAAATTCTGAAATGACAAGGCCACAATTTGTGTCAATGGACCAATTCCTTTCCTTGCCTCTCCTCTCCTCTCCTGTCCTGTCCTGTCCTGTCCTTTCCTTTCTTTGCCTTGCCTTGCCTTTTGTTTTTTTGAGAACCGAAGGGTTGAACCCAGCGCCTCATGCATGCTAGGCAAGTGCTTTACCACTGAGTGCCACCTCTAGCTACCCGCTGTCTAATTTTTTATTTTGAGACTGTGTCTTGCTAAGTTGTACAAGCTGCCTTCAGCCTCCTCTTGCCTCAGCCTCTCAAGTAGCTGAGATTACAGGCACATGCCACAGAGTCTGGCTCCAAGCACTTTTCTTAATATGGCTTCGGCCTTTAGAAATTTCTCAGAGAGATTTCACTGAGGCTGCTCTCCTTAAGGAGTAAATCTCTGATGCTTTAAACTAACTGACTCAAAACTGTTCTTCATAGTCTACAAAGGGAACTTTGAACCAAAATCATCCACAGGAACAAGAGACTGAAAAGCACCCCAAATCACTGTCACGCATGGCAGTGGTTCTCGGCCTGGACAGCTGTGCCCTGCTCTCCTTCCCAGCACACACTCATTTTGTAATGTCTATAGACACTTTTCATTGTCCTGAATGAAGGAGAAAGGTTCTACTGGCTTCTAGTCAGCAAAGGCCAGGGATGTTGCTAAACATCCTATAATGCACAGGACAGCACCCGCAACAAAGAATTAGTCACTGCAAAATGTCAATAGCGCTAAGGCTGAGAAATCCTACTCTAAAGCACACGCTCTAACTGCACAGACTGCTAAGCAGCTCACATTCTTTTCGTCATTATTTCTCTAATTTTGAACGATGCATAGTCTAATACCTGTGAGTTAAATGCACATTGGCCATGGCTCCATAGAAATATCTCATTTTAAAGAGTCTGAAAGACTATAATTCTCATGATGAAGCCATTCCTTCACATAACCTGTGAGTCACTTTTAATCTAGGTGTCCCAGTCTCATTAGTAAGACTAAACACACATACCAATTTCAGAAGGACTCATTGGCTCCCATATGCTGTGAGATTTTGTTTCTTAAAATAACTAGCTAAAATGTTTACACATGGGAGCAAGCAAACCAAGAGTTACAGATTAACAGCCAGGTTCTCAAGGCAGTTCTTCCATCTGCTATCTCCCAGCAGGAGAACAATGGTTGCAATGATACAGATATGGCTTCATCTGACCAAACACCCCCAGTGCCTCTGCCACCTGTCCCTAAGATGACACAGATGCTGGCCTGTGTGTCCACGCAATTACTTTCTTCCTTGCAGTAATCCTCTCTCACCCTGCTCTGTTTATGGCTGTCATACCTTGGTTAATACTTAAAATTCAGAAGCTGTCAAACTACCAGACAGAAAACACCATTTATAAACTCTTGCATTTACCTTCAGGGAACTTCTGATAGTCATTTTTATTGGGCCTCTTCCACCACAAATTTGTAAAACTATTTCCTATTTCCAAACACTAATTGCTATTTTCCTCTTAAAACAAGGTTTCAATGACACCAATACACAGCACATAAAACCACATTTCCCTGAGGGAAATAAATTACATTGCTAGGTTGGTGCATGCTGCAATACAGGACTGTTAGCATGCTAGGCCCATTAATGGTATGTGGTATGTTGCTGTTCTCCCAGCAGAAACACAAACACTTTTTACACAGTTTTTGGGTTTCGCCTTACCCTTTCCAAATTACATGTGAACCCAGGAAGTAAACTCTTAGCCGTCTCACAAAGCAGATCACCACCAAAAATGGCACATTTCTCCCAAGAAACACGCACACTCTCTAACAAATCTGACCAGAGGGCTAATTTAATTTGTTAAATGACCATTAATTTTAACTCATACCAAAATACATACACTAGAAGTCCTTTGGTTCCAAAAGCAAAGGAAGCCCTGGTAAATGAGACTTCCTAGAACCAGCCTGCTCTTGAGCAAGAGTAAATACCAGGCCCAAGGCCACCAGGAAACTTGCTAGAGGCAAGCTCTGGCATAGGCAGAGAGGCACCGTCTTTAAATGCACTGTGTTACATGCCAGAGGACAACATCAGTTACCAAAACTCTCTGAGTATCTTGGACAACAAAGGGGGCAATAATTAAGGAGAAATTTTCAGGAGGGATCCAACTACTGGAAACAGACTTGCTCACTACTTCCTATATTCCAGATACACTTTATGCAGGTCACCTCATTTAATCTTCATAACAGTTATAGAAAAGAGGCATGATCATCCCCATTTTACAGAGGAGACTAAACCCTCTTGCCTGGGTATGGGGAGCAGGAGCCGGACACCCAGCCTGCCTGACTTTCAAGGCTCCCCACCACACATCTGCCCAAACTGTTCAGTCCATCCTCACTGGCTGAATAGGGTAAGGAAGGCCTGTCTCCCCAGCATTCTCTTCCTCCAAAGAGCCTGATACAAGCTCACTAATGTTTCTCAGTTGGTGAAATATTTAAAGGGCTGCATAATCACCAAACAAAATCTAATTCTGCGTATGTAATCTTTAATATTAACAGAAAGACTCAGGATGAGTTGGGCTTCTTGTGGGCTGAAACTGGGCTCTAGTAAAGTCCAGAGGATAGACACCAAGACACTTTGGGACTTAATTCGGCTGGAGGAACAACTTGTTCCTCTCATGAAGACCCCAACAATCCCAGTCTTACAAAGAGAGGAGAAGAAACTGATGATCAGGGATTTCACCCTGGTTGTAGGAAAAGAGTATACATAGCAATCATAGAGTATACATAGAAATCATCTTGAGAAAATACAGAAAGTATAAATGGAATAAAAAAAATGAGATACATCAGAGATTTCTGTATTTTGTTATAAAAACAGAACCAAATTCCTGCAAAGTAGCCACAAACTGATTCTTTTACTCCTACTCTATAGAAAATCATATTTGAGTGATTTATTTGAGTACTTAATGAATGCATGTATACTACTTCACTTTGCAATAAGAAAACCATACATACAAAGCAGTCTTCTAACAACAGTAATTTTTCATAGTGAGTTGGAATCCTATAGAAACAGAATTCCATCACATTTCAACATTTAATTTTGTATGTATAACACTACTGCATAACTGTCCATTAACTTTTTTTGTCACTGTGGTTATAGACCCCCATAGAGTATCAGAGAACAAGGTAGGGTGGGATGGGGGAAACACTACTTTATTAAAACTATGCCACATACAAGAAAATAAGTAACTAAACAAACAAAAGGTGTGCCTTCATCAGGTGGCAATGCCAAAACACTTTTCCACTGAAGGCTATGCTTTCTAAAACCCTCTCCATACAAGCTCAAGGCTCAAATCCAGGGAAAGCGGGTCATCCAACATCACTTTTGTTTGTGCTTTCAAAAATCCTGAAGAGAAGAATCAAGTTTTCCCCACAGATAAATGAGTGAAATTAGATTTTCCAAACTGTTTTATCTTAATTTCCTTCTAAGTTGCATGGTTTTGCACAGAGAATATTTCTGAATTAAGTAAATATTCACTACTCACTTCCAATGCCTGCAGCTGTACCACTGTGGCATCCAATCCCATCAGATCTCGGAAGCTAAGCAGGGTCAGGCCTGGTTAGTACTTGGATGGGAAACTGCCTGGTAACATCAGAAGCTACAGGCTTGAAAAAAGGACCCAGCAACCCACTCCCAAAAAATAATCGGCCATTAAAACCCTATGAATAGCAGAGAAGCATTGACAATAGTGTTTTGTCTGTTGTACATAAGGCCACTATGAGTCAGACCCCAACTCCATGGCACCTAACAACAACAACTCACTTCCAAAGCACTATGCTAGCACTGCACAACAGGACAAGCCCACAAAAAACTAGACCTAAGTGCCAATAACAGCCCAGTGAGAGGTTCAAACTTCAGATAAAAAGGATACCACCACAAAATCATTTCCCAAGGACTGATTTTCACCAATAAACAAGCTAACAATTAATGCCCCTGAGCAAGTTCACATTTGCTCTTTTTGTTCAAGCTCTGATAACCCAGACAATAGTAATAACTCCTCTTGCAGCTATGGAGACCTGTTTAGATTCACCTTTGGCCAGTTTCACATCACTAATCCCAGGATCTTTAATACACAGAAGAAGCCAGGAGCCAACCAGCTCTCTCTATAGTCCTCAGTCAGGGTTTGACTACAGTTGGTCCTCTGATCCACCAGGAGATAGGCTGTCTGCTATACATTTCCCTTTCTTTCCCCCTGCCCCATGGTATGTGGGCTTTGAACCCAGTGCCTTACACATACTTTGCAAGTGCTTTCTTTACCACTGGGTTGCCCCCCCAAGTCCATTATTTATTTATTTATTCATGTATTTATTTTGAGAGACAGGGTCTTGCTGAGTTACACAGGCTGTTTCTGGCCTTCAACTCACGATCTACCTGCCTCTGCTTCTCGAGTAGCTGGGATTACAGGTGTGTACTACAGTGCCCAGCTTGCTACATATTCCTTGGAGAGAAGTAAGGGGAGGTCATGTGATGTGATATTGGCAGAAGTTAGGTGAACAGTGAAAGGGATTTCCAGAAAGAACTGTGTTTTCTCCCTAGAGGTAGCACCAAAATTCCACATGAAAATGGTCAGTTGTGATAGTCAGCTTTCTATTACTATAACAAATACCTGAGATAAAGCAACTTAAAAAGAGGAAAAGTTTCTTTTGGCTCACAGATTTGGAGGTTTCAATGCACAGTCAGTTGGCCCTGCTCCTTTGAGTAAGATAGCACATCACACCAAGAGTGTGTGATGGAACAAACTTCTCTCCTCATGGTGAGAGTGAGAAAAAGAGAGGGGAAAGGGCTGGATTCCCACTGTCCTCTTCCAGTCATCCCCAGTAACTTAAGACCTCCCACTTGACCCCACCTCTTAAAGGTTTCACCACTTCCCAAAAGTATCATGGGCTGGGGACCAAGGTTTTAACACATGAGCCTTTAGAGGACATTCTAGATCCAAATTATCACTATTACCAAGAAGAAGCACTATTCCCTAAACTAGGGATCCTGAAGCCCTGGGCTGCAGATCAGTACTGGTCTGTTCCTATCAGGAACTGAACCATACAACATGAGGTAAACAGCAGGCAAGTGAAGCTTCATCTGTATTTATAGCCACTCCTGATCACTTGAATCACCCTGAAACCACACACACACACACACACACACACACCACCCCATCAGCAGAAAAACTGTCTTCCACAAAATTGGTTCTTGATGCCAAAAAGGCTGGAGACCACGGCCACTAAACATCATGGCCATAATGAAGCTCAAAGGTCAACTTAAAGAGACACATCCTTAGCCAAGATGGAAAGATGGGGGGAGGGCTGGTGGAGAGAACCATTTGGGCAGCAAACAATGACAGTTCCTCAGGTCAATGTTCATGAATATATAAAGAAAATCTCTTGGCTTTACCGTTTCTCTTTGTCAACTTTAATCTTGAATAATTTTCCTACATCTATTCTAAATTTTAAAACTCCCTTGTACTGTGATGGTAAATTTCTTTTGGTTTGTGAATTAACCAAGTTAAATAAGGAAATAAACAGCTAGACTTTGAGTGACCAGCCTAGAAGAAGTGATGTGGTTTCTGACCACACCGGGCTTACCACTGTGGGTTTCTAAGCACAGTCACTGGAAGACCTGGTTTCCTTGGTTGCAGCCCATAACAGCAGAGCTGCAATTCTCAAAATGGGTTTGAACAATGGTGGGCACCCAGTGGAAAACATGCTCCTCCACCTATAGCTGCTGTGCTAAAGTGCATATGGACCTCCCAGTCACACCTGCAACATTTTGGGCACACACACATTTCTATCAACAGTTGAGCCTAATGAATCCCACGTGGCACATCCCTCTGTAAAGGAGCCAAATGGGTCCCAAAAGAAGGACGGGCTTAAGGAGAGGGGTACCTTGAAGCCTATTTGTCCCATATCATTTTGATTCCTCCAGGAAAGCTGAGCTGAGAAGCTATAACTCCCATCCTGGGGACAGTATTCACATGTAATTCCACGTGAAAGGGACCCAGGCACAGAGCAAGGTTGTACTCCTGCCTCCCACCCACCCCCAAGCCTGAGCAGACCATCTTCCCCTTAAACTCACCATCAATTTGAAGGAACCAGTTTGATCTTATTACATCTCAATTCTCTGATCTATAAGTAATCTCAAGAGAGCCTCAACTATATAAAGGCTACTTGGCACCACTTCTTACAGACTCTATAACCTATAAATGTCTCTAGCCCTGGGTAGTGAGTCAGATGTCATACCATCATTTATAGCATTCATTCACCTGACAAATGCATATTAAGTACCTAACGCATGCCAGGGAGCAGAGGTAATAAGGGGAGCAAACAAGACAGACAAGGGCCATTGCCCTCATGGGCTTGAGCCAAGTCATTCGGTGTCTTAAACTGAAATCAAGGGCTCGGGCATGAAAGTCTCTCCCAGCTCTCCTATTCACCACTCTCTGCACCGGTGCCAAGAGAGGAATGAAGCATTCTGGAATGTTCCGCTTTCCTGAACAGATGCTATTTTAACTCCACATTCATATAGCTCAGGCTACAGTCGTGTGACTTATCTCCATTCTGCCAACTATAAACTCCAGGTTTTCATCCTAGAGTTTATTAGACTAAGTGGTGCCCTGATCTGGAAGGCCCACTGGCATGCACACCTCAGGTTTCCTGGCACGGGGACCCATGCACACAGAGGAAATCTGGTTCCTTCAGATCAGAACTACAGAAAAACAGGAGCAGGGCTGGCAAGCCTTCCTCACATGTTGCCTGAGATTGTTTATTTCTTCTTCATCAAGTCACATCATTTCTGACACTGCACTTCAACTTCCTGAACACAGGCAGAGAGAAAAACTTCTAAGAGGCACTGAAGTACAGCCAACTCCTGATTAGCTATAGTAGTGAAGAAAGGGCACAGGGCATGGCCAAAGCAAGAGGACGCTTGCCTCCAGGGACTACAGGACAAAAGATTTGTTTCAAGGATGTGGAGACGCATTCATGAAACAAGGAAAGATCTACTTTCCCCACCTGTTGCCCCTAGAAGCACCGCTCAGACAACATTTCAGGATAATATTTGGCCGTCTTGCCTTCCGGGATTTCTCAGGGGCACTGGATCCACTAGAAAAGGAGGCATCTACAGTCTCCACTGCCCACTTGTAGGGGAAAAATAGCTCCTGAATCAATTGAGGGAATAGGTTTTTATAGAAACTAGACAAACCTAAGCTATGATTAAATGCATGTAACAGGGGTTAATAAAGTTTTTATTAGCACATCACAAGAGAAGGTCTTCTTTTCTTCAGAGGTAAATCCACAAATATTGGGCAAAGATCTACAGTTGAGAAGATGCTGGAGACAAGAAAGTAATCAGACATGACACAGTGAGAATGTGAATGAAGTGAGGCAGACAGCGGGTGTCATTGTCCTTCCTGATCAGAGTCACAGGCACTCTGACAGGACCATCACTCAGTTTAGGACTGTCAGACACACAGAAAGCCCTTCCCACCTCCCCCTGGCCATCTCCCCTGTCCTTCTCCCTGCTCCTGGTCACTCTCCCTCTCTCCAAGAAGAAATCAAACTGCTTTGGGGAATGGTGCCAGTTGGTGGCTGGTACAGAGAACTGTCCTCTCACCATCACTCTTCCTCCTGTTTCTTGGAAGAATCTGTAATGCTCTCCTCCTCCTCTGTTTCTTCTAATGATGACATAGGGCTTAATCTGAAAGTCTGAAGTCCAGCAGGGATGGAATTCAGATCCTCTACTTCCTGAGTGGCAAACTTTAGACAAATGACATAGCCTCTCTTTGCCTCACTCTCTTCTCTGCAAACATGGACAGGAATGCCTGCCCAGCCAGCAGTGCTAGAAGCAACAGATATGAATGCACTCACAAAACAAGGCGCCAGCCTCCCTAGTCAGCTGCTTCTCCACCATGTAGTTTAAGGCTCAAAGACATGTGACAGATGACCATCATGCCCCACACAAACCCAATCAGCCACAGATGACTGACAAGACTTCCTCGGGGGCAAAAGACACCCTGACTCCAAACAAGCCCACTTGTCTGGTGAATTCTTTATTTCAGCTCGAGCGCCATGTCCCTGAGGAGCTGGCAGTCATCCCCTGGGCCTTGTAACCATCAGCATATAACAGGAGCAACTGTAGTTCCTGACCACAGTGCCCCAAAGGGTATGGCAGCTCCCAAGTCCTCCCCAGCTCTAAGGGGCCTTGGCTCTAGGTATGTTGTTGTTGTTAGGTACCATCAGGTTGGTATCCGACTCATAGTGACCCTGCATATAATAGGCAGAACACTATGTCAGTGTTTCCCTGCTGTTCATAGGGTTTTCAATGGCAGATTGATTTTTGGGAGTGGGTTGCTGGGTCCTTCTCCCAAGCCTGCAGCACCTGGTATTCCCAGGCAGTCTCTCATCCAAGTACTAGACAGGCACGACCCTGCTTAGCTTCTGAGATGTGCTGGGATCGGATGCCACAGGGCTATGGCTGCAAGCAGCTCTAGGTATACCAGGGGGGAAATAGGCAGTACTGTGAGGCTGTGCTGCCTCCCAAAATGCCATCTTGCTGTGATAAAGATCTCAAAGGGGCTAATGAAATTATCTCCTCTGCCTTTTATTCCTCAGTAACAACCACAAAATTAGATGAAATGACCCCTGCTCCTCTCATTTAAGGCCTTCTTTATTGCCTTCAACCCCAATTTTCTCTCCTTTAAATGGATATGAGACCCTGAAGACCCACAGGCCAATGGGATTAGTAACTGACAGCTTCGTCCTCTTGCCTGCTCTCTGGAGAGAGTTTCTCCGTCCCCCAGGGTGGGGTCACAGTCAGTTCAAGCTTCATGCTTCAGAGATATCCCCTTTGAACAAGATCAAATGTCTCCCCACTCCAGCCTGGTGCTCTGCTCAGAGGAGCAGCAGCCCCTTCTCACTCAGGGCATTCGCGTCAACTCAGCCAGAAAGGCCAAGGCAAGAAGAGGAGATCAGCGTGGTTAATTGTCCACCAGGCTACAACACAGGCCCACTCACGCCAGCACCTCAGGAGGGCTGGTCACCTCCATAAAATGCAAAGTGCACTTTGAACCCAGAAACAAGGAGGATGAGAACTATTTTCTCCAGCCTGCTGGGCTGCAATGGGAGCCTCAGCTGTTTTTCTTTGTCAGACTGCAGCCACAAAGGGAAGTGGGCTGCTCATCCATGCAGAGGAGATGCAGGCAAGGTGGGCACTGGAGCCCCCCATCAGGAAATAAAGTGAAGGAAAGAAAAGCATCAGTGAAGCTAAGGGGAGCAACCAAGGCTTCCCTAATCTGAAAAAAAAAACAAGAGAACATCAGAACCTCAGACATGGCTGACAGAATGATGTATAGGGAAAAGGAACCATACAAAATGTAGGAAATTTATTCTTTGTCATTAAAAGACACGGGAGAAGAAAATTTTTTCACTGTCTTTTGCCTATTTCAAAAAGTCCCTTTTTATTTATTTAATTTTTTTGGTGGGGGTGGTTTGAGACAGGGTCTCACTATATAACCCAGGCTGACCTTGAACACACATGATCCTCCTGCCTCAGCCTCCTGAGAAGAGTTACTTTTATTAACTATTATCCAAAGGGGTTCCTCCCAATGCAGGTCCGAAATCCTAATGAGACCCTAAGGAACAGGGGAGAGTCATTTCTTAACTGAAAGTGGCCATGAGAGTGATTAAAACACCTTCAGTCCTTTTGTAAAGCAAAAAGTCTAGGACATTCCACTGAAAAGCAGCTTTTCCTAGAAGCAAAGACCTGTAAGTCTAAGTCTTTCAAATCAACAACAAAACCCCTACAGTAGAGAAGACAAACCAGCCAACAAATTACAGCTGACAAGCTACCTGATCCAAGTAAAAAGTGGTTCCTAAATTATGCATTGATTGTGATCTGGAAATGGAGTAGAGAAAACTCTTCCCAGAGATGTCAATCAATGAGCTGTTCTGCACTGAAACTTGAGAGGCTACTTGGGAGAATTGCTCTCTCTTTCAGGACTATAGCTGAAGAGTAGGGCTTTACCTAAAAAACAAAACAAAAAAGCCCTCAGAAGCCTGGTTTGGGGAGGGGGTACACTTATTTATTTATTTATGCATTGGGACCTATTCCCAGGCACTTCAGCAATGAAGGAAATTGTGGATGAGAGCCCCATATGCTAATAACCCTTGAGTCCAAGACCAGTAAACCAGCTGCTGTGTCTGCTAATTGTCATTGCTCTGACTGCTCCCAAGTGCATATCCTGAACATAAGTGGTCCATACCATACAATGTCTTTGAATCAAGGCCAATGCACCAAAACAGCTATATTGAAAACACACAGACCCTGAATTACAAGTTCAACTGATGAGGCACTCACAGTCCCATCTTTTGAAAGTAACAGTGTTTCACTAAATGAAAGACAAGCACCATATTGAAAATCCAAAACACTTATTTCTAGTTCAGAAGCTCTACAGTAAATTCAGGGACTATCCTACTTCTTGGACTTTCTAATTAGGACAATGTGGGGTAATCAAGATTCAACTAGAGATCTCTGTGAAGCATGCTGTACCACACACCTGTGGGGGGGCCTTATGGGGAAGGGACCAGCCAAATGACTTGAGGTGTTGACCTACCTTGTTGTTCTAGGGTTTGTCTAACCGACCAAGAATTGTATATGAAATATGGGGTGCCCTGAGACATCTAGATGCTCACTGCTCATTATGAGTGTGTAAATGCTCCCCACGTGCTGGGCAGGGTAAACACCAGCCAACACAAATGCCCTGCACACAGCCTCTTCAGGAATGGTACCACACAAATATTCAGTAACATCCCAAATTCCAAAAGGGGAAAACCCACTCACATTTTAACATCTGGGCCTTTTCATTTCAATTTGTTTTCTGTATTTATTTTTCAAGTATAATAGACAAACTGACTTAATGGAGGTTCCTGGGCAAAGCTGAAATCCTCATCCTACCCAGGAAATTTTAAGACCATCAAGAGGGAGCGGAGAATCCAATTTCTGTTACTGCTTTGTCTTGCACTAAGTTCTCTCTCGGGTGGCTGCACTGCTAGGATGCAGCACCAACAGAAGAATCCATGGGCACATGCCTGCCTTGGCATGGCACTTGTTGGCTGGGCACCACTGCTAGGCTGTGGAGAGCATGTGCAGACAGAGAAGGCAGCTCCTTTCCCTCTACTTCAGCACAGCACACACCCAGCAAAGCAACTGGGAAGGCCAGCCTGTGTGTTGTGCTATTGCAAGAGCAGAATGAGAAGGCAGGAGGCAGGAGCAAAACCTCAGGGCCACATTCTCCTCCAGGAAACGGGCTTTGGTTAAATTAAAGTACCACCCCAGCCTTCAGAGAACTCAGCCACCTACCAGCTCCTGCAAGGACACCGGCCCCATTCTGACTCCAACATTCAAGTGCATCATCACCCTGGGGAGCTCTACTCTCACCCCACAGGACAGAGCAGCACCACCTCCAGCCAATCAGTATGCCTCTCACGGCACCCAAGATACTCAGTTGGTTGTTGGTTGGTAGGTGCTGCTGAGTTGTGTCCAACTCATAGCAACTCTCATAAGGTTTTCAATGGCTGTTTTGGGAGTGCCTCAGGAGTGGATTGCCACATCCTACTCCCATTATTTGTGCTGCTGGGAATTGAACCCGGGACCTCAGAGACTGCAGAGCAGCGCTCTATCAACCGAGCTAAATCCTAGCCCAAGACACTCAGAGGCATGAGGAAACTGACATGCACTGATCAAAAACTCCCTACGACAATTATTTGAATCTAAACTGTGTTTTAAAATAAATGCTCAAGTCACTGAGGCTTTTTTTTCTTTCCTTTAGGTTGTCAATTAGGAAAGTCTGTTGCTTGCTCCCTTAGTGCCTATACATTTAGATACACATTCAATCCTGTGGAGGTCTGCATGCCAAGGGCTGGACTCACTGGAGCTTCAAGGGTCTGGTTGACCGTGTTTGTCTCTCCAGGGGCAGTCAAAAGTGCTGGCTGCTCATGGCCACAGGTTGCCATTCAGCACGTCACTTTTCAATTACCTAGCATCACTTATACTATTCTAGAACACAATGAAACAAAAAAATCCGACTTTTTAAAAATCCTCTTCAGTAGGGTAACAATCTACACCCCTACAGATTTGACTATTTTATGGTAAATTTTCAATTATGTGTGGTAGTGTGAACAAAAAACCAAGTAATTAATCTATAAGGCACTCTATAAATTATTTAATTGATTTGTTGTTGTTGTTGTTGTTAGGTGCCGTCGAGTTGGTATCCAACTCATAGCGACCCTCATAGGGTTTTCAATGGCTGACTCTTCGGGATTGCCTTGGGAGTGGATTGCCAGGCCCCTCTCCCATTTTTTCGGTGCTGGGAATTGAACTTGGGACCTCAGAGACTGCAGTGCAGCACTCTACCAACTGAGCCAAATCCCAGCCCTTTAATTGATTTAGAAACATATTATGGTTGTGTGTGTGTGCATGCATGTGTGTGTGTGTCATACCATTCTGGGACAACTCACTTAGGGATGAGCAAACCCAAGAACCAACCCCTTACCTGTATGAAGTGCTTCTTAGTGAAATGTAGAAACCATAGGCCAGCTGTAAACTCAAGAGTCTGCTTCCCAGTTTACCTGAAAAACAAAGGAAAATGCCATGTCTTTTAAGTTGGGATAGCCTATCTTAACGGACCTAGTAGAGACTTGCAGATCATGGCTAGGGCTCCTTGGTCTTATAGCAGAAAAGCTGGCCAGTGTTGCCTGGTCGAAGGGTGCGATCAAACACATGGAGGTAAGAATCCTGATTTTTCAGTGGCAGGATAACTATAAGCTAGGGACTAAACCTACTTGGCCTCAGTTCCTTTCCTGCAGTATGTACCTCACAGAATGAATAAGAAGGCCTTCTATATGTCAAGTACTTTCTATATGCCTGAAGACACATGAAAAAAAACGTATGTTGGATTCCCTGCCCTCAGCAAGATTACAGTACACAAAGACAGAAAAGTAAACAGGAAGCAATCACAACCTCCTTGCAACTGACAGGAGCCAAAACCAGAGAAATATAAGGTATGTGGGAGAGCTTATCTAGGCATTAGCAAAGGAATCAATGGAAACTCTCCAGAGAAAGTGAGAGGTAAGCTGAGGTCTGACAAGCATGAGTCTAGCAGACTAGAGGACCAGCAACAGCACATCAGCAGAAGAAACAACAAAATGGGATCCCTGGAAGCAAAAACACAGTGACTCAGGAATTAAAGGCATGGTAACCACTGGAGTATTTCAGATGACAAAAGTCTTTGCAGCTATTTTTAGGAGAGTTGGGACATTCTCTTAAGGCCAGTGCAAGCCACAGAGCTGGCCTAGCTTAGAACCCAACACAAACTCTATGCTCAAGGCCTCAAACTCTACAGGGACTTTGAAGTCCATTTCTGTTGAAAAGAAAATCACAAAGCTGGTTTTGTGGAGGCTTGGAATAATTCCTAGTCCTGCAGCCCAATGGAGTAGAAAGGACAAATGCACTCCCAGCATGGGGACCTGGCATTGCAGGGGGATTTCATTTTCCCAAGCAATACAGTCCTCACTTGTTTTGGGAACTCAAGTTTCAAACAAAGTGGACACAACATTTCTCCTTCTAGATGTTTTTCCTCTCACCTGAACAGAATCTGACCTCTCTAGGAATGAAACAGCAAGGCCATCCTGGAAGGCTCCATCTCATTTTATCAGAGGGTCAAGTTTCTTTCCCCGGTGTGGAAGAAACCTTGTGGTTACAAAGACACTGCAGCTCAGGAGCTATAAAGAATTTCAGAATTGAGAAGAGCCCAGTTCAGCATGCGTGGGACCTTGCATGCTTGTGCGCTCACACGCACGCACGCTCTCTCCCTCTCTCTCTCTCTCTCTCTCTCTCTCTGCATTTCAATAATTTCCTTTCCCTGAAAAAAGCATATTTATAAAGTGTAAGAAGATTCTCATATCCTTCTTTATATTTCTATAACTCTTGCTTTTCTTCACTAAAGGGAAGAAATGGGATCTGAAGGAAGCATAAAAACAACATTCAGATCAACACTGATCATGCAGTAAGTGGATACACCACTCAGCTGCCAGGATCTGCTGCTCATGCCAAGGCCACTTGGGTGGCTGAGCTGCAGGACCTTTCAGTGGGCCACAGAACCACCAGTGGTACAGGGACAGTGAGGACACCCAGGGCATATTAAGTAATGCTGCTGAAACCTTGACTGCTCCCTACCGGTGGCACCCTATATTTCCACACTACAGCTCTCAGGCCTCCCTACATGCACCTGTGCTTCAGTGTCTACACTTCCTGCTACACTCCTCTACTTCAGGTGTTTCATAAGCTGACTTTGCTGCTGGGGCGAGGCTGAGATGGCTCCTGTATCTGTAGAAGTGGAAGTTACTGTTGCTATAATGATGCTCAAAGCTGCCGCCTTAATGGCCAACTCAGATCAGAGTCAAGTGGGTCTGGGGAGGATGGGGGCCCTGCTGCATCCATTTCTGGCCATCCATTACCAAAGAAGGAGACACTCATTATCTCCAGAGTCTGAGCCAAAGCAGGGAAAGGGGTAGGAAGAGTCAGCATGCAGACATTCTTACCGACTTCTCTGCAGAGGCCCAAAGCTACAGCCCAGTGTCTCTGAAAATGCCTGTCTAAGAATGCCCTGAAGCACTTAGTAATCAGCAGCTGAAAAACTGTCCTAAAAGTAAAGGCTCCAGGAAACTGACTTCTTACACTGCTGACAAAGGACTCTCTGATTTGGTTCCATCCAAGATAAGAGCCTCTGTAACAACAAAAGCATGTCAAGATAAAAATGGAAGGGGATCCACGGGGACAGAGCCAGTCCTTCACAGCCAAGTACCCAGGAAATAAACAGGTGAGGTTGGCCCTTAGCCTGGCCAATATCACAGGCTCAGACAGACGGGTTTCTACACAGATGTTTCTCTAAACTGGTGTTTCTAGAGCCTGCCTTATCATAAGAACAACTTAGAACCTTTGTTTAAAAACATGGGTTTCCCAGGACCTACTCTAGAACTCTAGGCCAGTACCCCAGGGGAGCCCCAGGAACACAGATGTCTAGCTAGCACCCAGCAGTGTCAGGCAAGTTTCAGGAGAAAGTTCCAAATGAAACAATAAGCAAGTTTTTAAAAACTTGTAAGCACATAACTTCAAAGTTACAGGGTGTGTGGGAAAACAGAGGTTTAATTAAAGGAACTCGAAGCCTTCTTTGAGCTGGGTTTAGCTCCGTTGGTAGAGTACTGCTTTGCACTCTCTTGAGGCCCTGGGTTCAAGCCCCAGCACTGTAAAAATGGCAGAAGGACTTGGCAGCCCACTTCCAAAACAATAAACCATCAAAAACTCTATGAATAGCAGAGAAACACTGACACAGTGCTGGGCACAATGTCAGGGAGTTTTTCATTCTGTTGTACACGGGGTCACTATGAGTTGGACCCAACTCGATGGCATCTAACAACAACAAGAACCTTCTTTATTGAGTTAAACTTATGAAATCTAACCAGAATGTAATGAGGAAATCATTTTAACTAAAACTTAGGAGACGGAGAACCTTCCCCCATAACTTAACCATATTACAACACAAAGACCCTGTAACTTCCCTGCCCTAACAACTTATAGGAACTCTTGCACAGCTGTTCCTGGAAGCCCTTAGAGGCCAAAGGAAGGTGCCAGGGCTGAGGCCCTCAGTCTCATCCCACCCAAGGCCAGCCCTAAGTAGAAGGAAACTGATCTGAAGCCAGACTCCTCACTCCCCTCGCAGGCAAGGTTCAGCCATTGCAAATCTCAGCGTTCACCTGGCTACTCCATCTCATTCCCATCTCATGTGAGGGCTTCTTCCTCAAAGTGTGTTCCACAAGGGCGAACAGTACCTTGGTCAAGGGGAGAGCAGGTGAGAAAGGCAAAACCCCAGGCCCCCCTCACCCTGTTTAATCAGATTGTTGTTGATATTAGGTTCCATCAAGTGGGGTCCAACACATAGTGGCCCTATGTACAACAGAAGAAAACACTACCTGACACTGTGCCATGATTGGCACTATATTTGACAGGGCTTCTTGGTGCTGATGCACATTCAAGGTGGAGAAGCCATGCTTGAAAGGGTGAGGAGTACAGGGTGAGATTTTACCCCCACCTGAGGCACATGAGCCCAGCCTCATCCCTCCACATGCTCAGAGGCCTTCTTCCCTCACACTCTTTACTCAAGCCTTGTCAGTTCTGGTTTGTCTCAAGCCAAGTCACCATCAGCAGGACCCAATGATTAGCTGCCAATCCAACGCCCAATTGTTAGGGAGTTAAAAGGAGGCAGGAAGTACCAATTGTCCCTCACATTCTCAGTTGGCTCTTATATCTGCCTCCCTTGGAAGGCAGGAATATGGACCCCATGACCATAAATCAGTACAGACAATCTGAAGTCAAACAATGCCACGGAATGCCGGCTCTTCGGGTTCCAGCACAATGTTAATGAGGTCAGGGTCATGGGTATGATTAGCTTCCTCTGTAACTTGGCACAGACTCCAGCCCTCTGCTGTCCAGCCGCCTGCAAAGGCTGATGCTCCCTCGGTTACCAGGACGACTTGGGAGAAATGACAAGGGGAGTGTGAACAGAGCAGCACCAGTAAAGGACTCAGAGGGCCCAAATGACCAATGAGCAGAAGGTATCAAGGAGTGGCACGCAGCCCAGAGGGAAATATGACAAGACAGACGACCAGGTCAGACTTCAACTATCTGGACAGCCTGGACAAGCCAGAACTATGAAAGCTGAAATCTTACAAGAAGAAATAGGAAATATCATGGTAAGATTCTAAAAATCAATTTTACATATCTAAGCTAGAGGAAGTCTAACATGATGGTAGCTCTTGTTCAAAGGAAAATAATTTTTAATATTTGCAAACATGAAAGTTTTGTTGGCTGCTAAGAAACCCAGCACATTCTTAGTGCACAGGAATCTACTTCCCAGGTAAGAGGGACAGTAGTCCCTCCATGCAGGGCTGATTGGACAGTCCTCAACAGCTCCTGCCACCTGGCCACACAAAACCTGCCACTCCTTTCCACCACCACCACCTCGTGGGTTCTATTATCCACTATAGCCTATTCACCCATACCGTCCCTGGCTACAGCTCTTTCGGATTCACATTACAGTTTCAACATTCTGCACATCACCTTTGCTCCTTTTAACACTGCCTTGTCTTTACTAATTGATAGAAGAACTACAGACCTTAGCACAGCCTGGAAAAAAACTCATGAACAGACAAGACAACCTAAGTATACTCACTTACCAAAAGGATTCAGATCAAACTGATTTGCAGTCCCCTGCTTAAGCCGGTACACACATCACACCCCATATCACAGCCTGCAGCCATTCAGAGTCAGTAGCTATCTGGTAAAGTATACACTTCCACTACAGTAGAACCCTGGAAGGACTACTATGAGAACAAGCAAGTGAAGGAGGTGGTATCTGTTCAGACGTACCTCACCAAGGTACAATCATCTCCTGGCAATGGACTGTTGGCCATCCAAATGAAATGGATAGGATTTTAATTATTTTTAAGTTGTGAGGCATGTTTTTCTTAAGTGAGCATTTATATACAGATGGTTGTTGTTGTTGTTAGGTGCTGTCAAGTCAGGTCCAACTCATAGCGACCCTCATAAGGTCTTCAATGGCTAATTGTTTCAGGATTGTTTCAGGAGTGGGATGGCCACATCTTTTTCCCATTTTTGCAGTGCTGGGGATTGAACCTGAGCCCTCAGAAAGTATGGCACAGCACGCTACCAACTGAGGTAAAACCCCAGCCCTATGCACATGGTAGTCATTAATAATTATAAATCACTGTTTACTAGTAAGCTGCAATTCATGAACTACCCAGTCTGGTTTTTTTCATTTCAGAAAACTTGACCACTATGACAAGAGAAAAAAGCCAATTATTTTGAGAAGTTATTTTGTCCTTGATAAGTATGTGCCATGTACCACTTATCTGAAGATTAAATGAAATACTGTCAATGCAGTAAGAGCTTTCCTTAAACAACTGGCTAAGTGCCTAAAAGCTGGAAAACAACATGGGAAATTCAGCCGAACTGCAGCCTGCCCAGGAGAAAGGAAGCTTGAACTCCAGGTGCCCCTGACAACACAGCCCAGCATAAAGAGAAAGAAAATGCTGAACAATAGAATTGGTAGGGGAAAAGGAGCCCCTCTTATGTTTCCGGGCCTGTGGAGAGGTTGTTGCTGAAGAGAGATTTCAGGTCTCCCTGCTGATTCAGGTTCTACTGGACGTTGGAACAATTAAAAAGAAAAAAACTAACATGCCAAAAGAGTACTTATTTAATGAAGTGCTCCTTATCAATTAAAGAGAAACACCTCTTAAATCACATTTAAGATGTTTATGAAAAACTATCCATTATAATGAGTGGTCTTCTCTACTGTTTAGAGGAAATTGTCCCACTCTGGCTTTGGGTCACAGCACCCAGCCCCAGTTGCAATCCTGTAGCCTTCCAGCATTTGCAACAAAATTCAGAATGAATAAGAATTTCAATTCTGTTTAGAGACAGAGACTACCTTACAAAAGACGCACCACAAATGGAAGGAAATGGATAGCATTACAACAAAAATCATTGATAATTTTATGTATTAAAAGGCCAGGCACGGTGGCGCACACCTGTAATCCCAGCAACTCAGGAGGCGGAGGCAGGAGGATGGCAAGTTCAAGACCAGAGGCAGTCTGCTTAATTTAGCAAGACCCTGTCTCAAAATAAAAAATAAAAATAAAAAAAGACAACCCACCAACTCTTTTGTTCTGATTTAAAAAGTAACATGCTACTTTTTGAAAGCCTGCAAAATAGAAAAATAAAGAAAAAAATTACTGAGCATAGCCCCACTAATCAAAGATGGACAGTTAAAACTTTAGCGCCTTCCAATCCAGTTAAGCAGGGAAGGGTGAGATGAGGTGCCATTGTCGGTTACACAGACTAACAATGATTAATCATCCCCACTGGGCTTACCTAAATCCAGAGCAATAAGAGCAGTAATGGTTGCACACAAATCAAATAGCATGCCTGCAATGCAACAGGCATTCATTGGGGTCTACTTGGCACACTTTCCATCATTCCACAAATGAATGAGATGCAAATTAACAGCAATAGCCCTTGAGGGCCAGTAAGCAACCTCAAAAAGAAGGCAGATAAGCTTCATCCCCTGGAACATGAAAAGAAAAGTCAATTCACCTAGTACAGAGACTAGGAGAGCTCCGGCACCCTCTGTAGGGTAGGGAGAATGGGTATGCAGAGTACTTGGAGATGAAGACCTGGGAACAGCAAATATGGAACAGTTGGCCATCAGCAATCCTTTCAGGATCAGGGAGATTTAGCCAACAAACAAGGAGAGCTCTGAAAGTGTTATAACAGCCTAGTTTTATACACCAGCCATAGCCACGAATCATCAACACATTATCCTTGTGCAGCCAAAAGCCAGAAAACTTGGGTAGGCCTATTTGAACCTTTTCTTGTAAAGAAGGCACAAGAAAACAACTATTTCTACTCCTAATGTCACCTTGCCTGCAGCTATAGCCCTGTGGCATCCAATCCCGTCAGATCTCGGAAGCTAAGCAGGGTCGGGCCTGGTTAAGTACCTGGATGGGAGACCGCCTGGGAACACCAGAAGCTGTAGGCTTGGGAGAAGTACCTGGCAACCCCCTCCCAAAAATCAATCTGCCATTGAAAACCCTATGAACAGCAGAGAAGCACTGACAATAGTGTTTCCCCTGTTGTACAGAGGGTCGCTATGAGTCAGATACCGACTCGACGGCACCTAACAACAACAACAAATGTCACCTTAGTAATGTTGAATGTTGTCACTTACGAACACACTGAAATACTGAATATTCTTCAATCAAATATTAAAACCAGGTAGAGAGTTCAGTACCTATTATTTTAGAAACCATGTGAAGGTCTTAAAGTTATTTTGGTTAAGCCTCACAAATTCACCCCCAAGGAAGCATCTCTGAAGTCTTATTTAAGTTAGACAGAAATATTTTTAATATTGTCCATTGTTGTTGTTGTTGTTAGGTGCCATCAAGTCGGTATCCTACTCATAGCGACCCTCTTGGGGTTTTTAATGGCTGTTTTGGGATTGCTGTGGGAATGGATTGCCAGGCCCTTCTCCCATTTTTGTGGTGCTGGGAATTGAATTCGGGACCTCAGAGACTGCAGTGCAGCGCTCTACAAACTGAGCTAAATCTCAGCAATATTGTCCATAAAAACCACTAATCAATAAAAAGCCTATAGCCGTACCACTGTGGCATCTGATCCCATCACATCTCAGAAGCTAAGCAGGGTTGGGCCTGGTTAGTACTTGGATGGGAGACCTCCTGGGAACACCAGGTGCTGTAGGCTTAGGAGAAGGACCCCACAAATCAGTCCCAAAAAACAACCAGCCATTGAAAACCCTATGAATAGCAGAGAAGCACTGGCAATAGTGTCTTGCCTGTTATACGTAGGGTCACTATAGTTAGACACTGTCTCAGTGGCATCTAACAACAAATAACAATCAACAAAAAGTGGTATTAAATCAAAATCAGAACAAACCCACGTGAGAAAAAGCCAAAATACACTAAAGTTCTCCTTTCTGGTCTTCCAAGTCTCAAAGTCAAAGTTGGGTGTTTCTCTTGACCTAGCCAATGGTATTAAGGTTAAACTAGGAAAACATACAGGTAATATACCTCTTTAACTTCATTTAGTATTGTGTAGACATGCACAAAAGTTTATATTCTCAGCAAGTAAAGGTTATCTTACATTTTCTTAAATACAATATATACATGTTAGACTGCTCAGGCTGCTTTTAACAAATGTTATAGACTGGGTAGCTTAAACAACACACACACATCTAGTTCTCACAGTTGGGAGACCGAGAAATCCAAGATCAGATGCCTGCAGATTTCACTCCTGGGGAGGGCCTTCTCCCTGGCTTGCTTTCCAGCCATATTCTCACTATGTCCTCACATGGTAGGGAGAGAACAAACTCTAGCCTCTCTTCTTTTCTCATAAGGATACTAATCCATCATGGGAGTCCCACCCTCAGAACCTCACCTAAGCCTAATCGCCTCCCAAAGGCCCTACCTCCAAATACCATCATATAAGGGGTTCCAGCTTCAACACATGAATTTGAGGGAATATAAACATTCAGAATGGAACACATGTATACGTAGGTGTGGAATCAATTTTATCAGTTAGGTATCGTAGCTTTTGGTACTCGGAACCATTCTGTGTGCATCCATGTTAACTATCTCAGTTCAAAACAGAAGCAGAGCCCACCAAGGCTGCAGAGTAACATCAGTACAATCCTGGTCATCTGAGGCCAACATCAGGAGCTTGATTATTCCCACTCAGGCCTATTGAAAGGATAAGAGAGAAAATTTCAAAAACTTCAGTCACAAGAACACAAATTACTCCCACATGCAGGACTATTCAGTAAACCTTGACAGACCAGGCAAGAGACAGATGCCACCCTGCAACCTCCTGTACCTGGCGTGGAAAGAACTCCCTCTTTCATCCATCTCTCAATCCAGCTTCTATTCCTACCTCTGTATCCATCACTAGGCTGGACATATCTCTCTGGAAGGCTCAAGTTCAGTTTTCATTTCAACTGAACTCATTACTCCTCGCCATCTCTCTCCAAACTGGGGTCCTCACATCTGCTTCCTTCAGGGAAAATGCCATCATGACCCACTCCTTGTGGACTCCTTCTCAGGAAGGCCACCCCAGGAGATGAACAGGCAGTGTACACAGCTCTCTGGGCTTCTCTTCTCTCCTCTGGGCAATCCTTTCAGGATTCCTACACTAAGGCACTCACCTCCCACCTCATCTCATCCCTCAGCCTCTTCTGGAAGACATAGAGCATAATGTGACCTCAGCATTCACTTGCTAAAAATCTACCCTCCACACAGGTTTGAAGAAATTCAGATTGTGAGCCGGACACGGTGGCGCACACCTGTAATCCCAATGGCTCCGGAGGCAGAAGCAGGAGGATTCCAAGTTTGAGATCAGAGGTAGTCTGCATAACTTAGCGAGACCCTGTACAAAAAGTTAAAAAAAAAAAAAAAAAAAGGACTGAGGATGCAGCTCAGTAGTCCAGCACTTGCAAAGCATGCAAGCACGAGGTCCTGGGTTCAAACACACAAACAAAAAGATATTCAGATTGCTCTGCTCAGCACCCAAGACTCCATACCCTTGGGTACTTCCCCACATAACCTTGACTATAGTCCAAGGAACTACTCTACTGCCAGTGCCCTGATTATGTTACACCTTTTCAAGCCTTCTAGACTCCAAATATGTGCATCAGTATTATGTATTATTATAATTTTGTCATTTCAAAAAACCTCACAACCTTGTAAGCATATGAGGAACCAAGTAACCATTCTCCTTTCTCATACCCCCTATGGTAAGAGTCAAGTATTTGAGCACCAGATGAGACTTTCCTGATTTTATAAATTGGTAATCAGATCCTACCTTTGAGTCTTTCTTTGCCTTTCTGGGGACAAGAAGTCTGACCTCTACACTGCTGTTTGATTTCACTGCATGTAAAACTCTTTGTTTCATTGGCTATTGGTCCTATTCAGCCACTGTTCAATGTACGAAATGTCCCTGGCCTCCCAGCTCACCTTGTACTGAAATGCAAACATAAACTGCTGAAAGAAATAGGCCTTCCTTATCCTTATGGATAGTGGATTGGCTGCTACCACCCTCAGCCATGTCACCTTACTCCAATAAGTGGAAGGGAAGTACACCCAGCTCATTGGCTTCTCAGTGCAAGCCCTTCTAAATCAAAGGGGAATCTTCCAGGTGTCAGGAAGGTTCTTTGCACACAAAGCTTGTTTCTCCCGCTAGGAGGTATGTTCTGGGAGAAGAGAAGCTGGCTCCTGATTCTTGCTATGTGACTAGAGTCCAGAACAGAGCCTGGGAGAGGCTCTAAAGATACTTGCTGAAAGACAGAATGAATGAATGGATGTATGAGCAAAAAGGCACACCCCCTAAAGTAAAAGAAGCAATACACAGCATAATTTCTTTGTTCAAGAAATACTGTTTCACTAAGAATGTCTTTTTCTCACTTTGATCTTTTGATCTTTTGTTGTTGTTGTTGTTGTTAGGTGCCGTCAAGTCGGTATCCGACTCATAGTCGACCCTCTTAGGGTTTTCAATAGCTGACTGTTTCGGGATTGCCTTAGGGAGTGGATTGCCAGGTCCTTCTCCCATTTTTGTGGTGCTTGGAATTGAACTTGAGACCTCAGAGACTGCAGCGCAGTGCTCTACCAACTGAGCTAAATCCCAGCCCCACTTTGATCTTAGGCATCACTAACCCCAAGACCTACTTTAAAGCTGGTTTGTTGGAGTAATTCTACAGATTAGACTGATCTTTCTAAGAGTACCAAGCATTGAGTAAAACATTGCTTTTAGGATTGCCAAGAGAGGCATTTATCATGTTCAGCACTGTAGAGTTTTTGTTTTTGTTTCTCAAATAAAATTTGGATAGATGGGCCTGGGACCTGAGAATCTGCCACTGCAAGGGGCACAGGCCTGGGGTTCCAAGGCATGCCTGCACTCCAGTTCTCAGAGCCACACAGAGCCTGCACTACACAGTCCCTGGAAATGAGGCCAGAAAAGGCTGGCCAGAAGGGGCCCAAGACATGTAGCTTACAAGTTCTAGAAAGATCAGGTGTTTCTGGGTGTGGACTGGCAGCGGCATGGGAACAGCCTTAACTCAGATTCACTCATTCTAAAATCAGGTACTCTTGCATCATACTTGCAGGTATAACCATCATTAGCATTTTCTGAGCACTTAGTGTGAGGAGCCATCCTAAGTCCTATAAAAAAGGCAATCAGTCAATCCTCAAGATGACTCTGATTTGAACGGTTATTATCACCATTTTATAGACACAGAAACTGAGGCTGAGGGAAATTAAACAGCTTGCCCATGGTTCAAGTAGTACATGGCACATCTGCAAGTGTAACAGACTGATTCTAAGTCTCCTAAATTTTTATCTCCTACTTGGTCAATTCTGTGCAGTAAAATAAGTTCAGAAGCTGAATACAATGTTCCCTAAAAAAACATATATATGTAGTTTTCAATACATTGTTTTACTATTGTCTCCTACTATGGATTTTTCCTCCCTGCCCTGCCCAAACCCTGAATGCTGCAAAATCTCAATCCAAGTCCACATGTCTCTGTTGTCAGCAAAGACCATCCATTCTGAGCCATCCACATGGGTAAACAGTGTGCATTACTTTTTTCAGAAAGCATAGTTTTGCTCCCATGTACAAAGATCCTTCCTTCTTCCTATAGACAAATGACTGGTTCATGTATCATGACTCAAATTATATTCATGAATGTTCATTTGCAGTATAATTACTCTTCTTAACTGAAATGCTCTGAAGACAAATTGGTCCTTCTCCCCATCTTTCTCTCCTACAACTCACAGTGTCTTTTTCCTCATATAAAATATTTGCTGCTGGACTGAACATGTGGCTCAGTGGTAGAGCACTTGCCTAGCACTCACAAAACTCTGGGTTCAACCCTGAGCGCTGCAAAATTAAAAAAAAAAAATGTTTCCTGTCCTGCTACAAAGTATAACAAGCCTCACTGTATGCTCTCCATGTGAGATATAAGGAAAACTACTATTGTAAGATAGTGTTTTACCTGGTATTACTTCAAACTCTTCAAATATTATTTCATCAGAATCAGATTTGGAACACAGGCTAACAACAAGCCTACCAAAGTCTGAGGATGGGGGTTGGAGAAAGAGAAAGAGAAATCAATCTTGGATTTTATTTCTTTCATATATCCTTAAAACGTTTACACTTCCCACTAACATGTGTTCTCTATCTGTTAAACTTAAAAAGCAGTAGTTTTTAAAAGACAGTAAGAAAGAATCAGGAATACCAAGAAAAGGCATCAAAGAAGTGAGCATCCAACTGGATCCCGTCTTAAACCTGGCAGGACAGAGCTCTCGGGACAGTAGGTAAGGCAAAAGGACAGGACGTGTGCAGATTATAAGCGTCCCTTCAAGTCGGTTTCTCTCTGGCTCCCCTACACCTTTCGGCCCTCTGGCGCCAACACACACTTGTCTGCAGTTCTCCTTTTCCATGTGGGTCACCAACGGTAACCTACACGCACAAACACACACACAGGATCACAGCAGAGAATATGGGAAATACAGGAAATGGCCCGGGTGGGAGAGAGGGCCGGAGTGGGGCATAGAGTTTGTCTTTACTCTTGTCTTACTCCCCTCTGGAACAGCTCATGGACTTTTATAGAAACTCATGCCCCTCCTGAAATAACAGAAGTTCAACCAGATTGAAGACAATTCTTTTGTTTTTCTCAGTTCAAAGAACACCGGACAGCTGAATGGAAGAGGAAATAAAGACAAAAAAACTGTGCGTAAAAACACCCGGTATCCCCCAGTTCTTCACCCATCCCCGGGGCCCAACCCACTCATCCCAGATGTGGTCTTCCCCGCTCCCCGCCCACCTCCTCCAGCCTGCACCCCCAGTCACTGCGCTCCCCACAAAAATGCAGCCCAGATCTGATACGGAGCTGACGTCTGTAGCCGGCGGGACCCACACGCCACAAACCAGAGCCGGCGGGGACGACCTCGGGGCGGTCACCGAGGCGCCGAGCCAGGCGCGCCCCAACCCGGCGCGGGGCTGCACCCAAGACCTGCGCGCCCCGTCCCGGCGATCGCCGCCGGCCGAAGCGGGAGAGCTGGGCTCTCAGCGCTTCTCGAGAAGACGCTGCACCGGGCGCAACTTTCTCCACTCCAGAGGCCGCGGGGTAGAGAGAAGCCACCGTTCCCTGCTCATTCCTGTACCCAATACCCGTCCCGCTGCACCTCCAGCCGGTCCGCGGCTGGACCCCTCTTCCCTCCCTGCGGGCTCCCCGGGCGCCCAGCGAGGTTCCCGCGCCTGGCGCAGCGCACGCAGCCCGGGCTCCGCGGACCGAGACGGCTCCGCGCGCGCCACCCGGCGCCTACCTGGCCCGGCGGCCGCTCTGCCCTCCCGCCGCGCGCGCTGGGCCTGGCGTCGGCTACTCACCCGGCCGCGGCACGGCGTCTGCGGCCCCGAGCCGGCAGCCTCCCCCCAACCGGGGCTTTCCGTTACGCCTCCTCGCCGCCACCTCAGTCTGGCCCTGGAGGGCAGCTCCGGGAAGGAGGAGGAGGGAGGAGGCGGGAGGAGGCGGGAGAGCAGGGGGCGAGGCGGGGAGGGAAAGGGTCCTCGGCGTGGGGGAGGAGGCCGGGAGGGGCGCGAGCACAGAGCAGGGCGGCCGCCGCCGGGGCGAGCGCTCTGGGAGAGGCGGGGGGGGGGAGTAGGGGCGGGGGCAGCGAGAGAAAGGGGCGGCCGAGCCTCCCAGCCCAGGCCCCGCCACCGCGCCCGCCTCGGTCCCGCTCGCGCTCCGGCGTCCGAGGGGAGGGGTCGGGGTTGGGGGCTCTGCGGGCGCTGGGCGGGGCGGGGGCGGCGGGCTGGTGGGCAGGCGGCCGAGGCCCGGCCTCCGAGGGGAGTGTCCTGACCGGGCCGGGAGGCTGTTGGCGACAGGGGATCCCCAGTGGAAGGATTAGGGGCGCAGGGGCTGGGGAGCGGGTCGCTGCCGTGGTGCGGCGGTGTTGGCGCTCCCTGGGATCCTGCGAGGGTATCCTGAGCCGCGCCTGGGAAGCTCCGGGGACAGTTTTAAGAAACAGCCTCTAGAGCGTCGAGAGCGCGCACCGCCCGGCTCCGGAGGCGGGGAGCAGCGCGGTCGCCGCGGAGAGTCAGAAGCCAGATCCTCGAGTGGAGAGCGGGTCCCGGGACACCCGGGCAATTCCCGCCAGACGCAGGCCGGGTGGCCCCAGGGAATCCGGAGCGGGAAACTTGGCTGGGATGCCTGGACCTCCGTGTTCCCTGCTCTCTCCTGCCCCAGAGACCCCAGGCACGGGTGTCCGGGTCCCGAGTCTCTCGGTGGAGAAACTCGGTGCCACCAGTCACAAAGAGTATTCCTGGGCAGGATGCTTGGGATCTTGAAGCATCTTCCCCTGCACTCAAAATAGTGTTGGGATGACTATCGAAGGCGCTTTAGGCAGTCTGAAAAGGAATCGTTGTACAGCGAGGAGACTCACTGACCCCTACCACTGTCCTCAGGTGTAGGAGCAAAGAACAGAGTTAAATGGCCACGACTTAAAGTGTCAGTATTCACTGCTGTTGAAACATTGGGACTTGGGACTCAGACAAGCAAACCACTCTTTGTCTTTTTTCCTTCAAACTTGCTCCTGTTCCTCAATTTCTCAACCCGTTGTCTGGGACACCTTTGTCCACCAGTGAGTGCACAGATCCAGATCAGCAGTCATTTGGGGGCTGCTCTCCTCCACTACCAGTAGCTTCTCCCATGGGTTCTTCGATTTTAATATATTTCCAGTTTCCTGGTCCTTTCACGCCCATTGCCACCTTAGTGGTGCTTGCTGGCTTCACTGGCCCTGTCCCTGGTCACCAGCTCTCCCTCTCTGCACTTGGCATCCATCTGCACAACCTACAGGTTCATGGCTCTGGAACACAACTCTGCAGGTCACTTCCTGCTGGAGAAGCTCTCTGGGGCATTTTGCCAGGGAAAAGTCTGAATTCCTTTAAAACTCTACTATTCAAAATTATCCAACAACTGATCTACCCCACCTTACCTGCTTCTCAGGGCCTGGCACTCTGTCCAGATAGGGTCCTCCCCTGCCCCTAGAAGGGTCCATGCCTACAGATGTTTCAGAATTGCCAATGGTCTTCTCAGGCCATCTTCTCCCAAGGCCAATACCCACATATCTTCACTGAAAATGAAGTTTTCGATACCACATTCCTACTATAAAAGAATGTATGTGTTCTTCCCATTTTTTAAATTCACACACTAGAATTAACAGGGCTTAAGGGGAAAACTGGGGTTAGGAATAAATGACTCAAAATCTATGTAACTTTGCAACCAGAGTAATAAGAAAAATAGCAACCATTCCAGAAAGTATACTAGCAAAGTTTATGAGCCATGTTAATTCCTAATAAATATTACAGTAAATATAAATATAGGACCTTATTTTTTATTAAAAAGATGGCAACTGTGAAAGAGACTATAAGGACAGTTATTTGAGGCTGCTGAGTTGAGAAGATAAACACAAAACAAATTAAAATAGAACCCTTTGCACTGTCTACTCATCCCCTAAACCCTCTCAAGTTAGAGCTCATGGCCAAATCAGTCCAATAGAGATCATAGAATAACTAGGCACCAGGCACAGCATATGCATAGTGCATATGAACTAATACAACTACTCAAAGTCATTACTTGTATCTTTTCCTTACATATTATCAGTCATGGATGAGCAAATTTGTGTTATGCATGCTCTCCTTACAGAAGCACTCTTGTAAGAGTAGACTATATTCAATTCTATGCTTACAGAGTGCACTATGCTGCATTCAACATATCTGTTGAACAGTTAACTACAGTGTATGCCATGGACTGTTGCAAACACTAGGGGTGTATCAGTGAACAAAAAGAAATGCAAAAATGCCTGCCCTCATGGACTGTGGGTACTTGAACTTGGCATCTACTGGATGGTTTGTATTATTTGGTGGTATTACATGTTCCATATGTATGTGGTTTGAATTGGGGTCTCAAGTATGTTTTCATCTCTTTGAAGGCTAGAGTTGAGCCTTATATCTTTGTATCTTCCACAATGTCTGGCACAGTAAATACCTACTAGGACATGTAAATTAGGACAGTTACACCCATTTTGTATGTAGTGTTATTGAATTCATAGGACAGCTATGTGGGAAATAAAAGAACTAAATTTTTCTCAGAACAATGTTTGCAGATATTTGGGCTAAAATCAAAGCAACTATTGATGCTTTTGAATTATGGTGCTGGAGAAAAATATTGAATATACCATGGACTGCCAAAAGAACCAACAAATCTGTCCTAGAAGTGCAATCAGAGTCCTCCTCGGTAGCAAGGATGGCTAGACTGTGTCTTACATATTTTGGATATGTAGTCAAAGGGACCAATCTTTGGAGAAGGACATCACCTTTGGGAGAGTGGCAGGTCAATGATAAAAAGAAAAACCCTCAACTACATGGATTGACACAGTGTCTGCAACAATGGGCTTAAACATAAATAAGATCGTGTGCCTGGCACAGAATTGAGGAGTGTTTTGTTCTGCTGTACATAGGGTCATTATGAGTTGGAACCAACTCAACAGCACTTAACAACAACAACAACAAATCCCCAGATAGGATAATTTGGATCTGAAGGAGAGGTAAATTGTACTTAATAGGAAATTAAAGGAGGGGAAAGAGAGGATGATAAGAGGAGAGAAATATATGCCAAAAGGTACAGTTCAAGAAGAAATTGCCTTCTAACTCCCGTGGAAAGTCAGCAGTGAAGAAAGAAGGATAATAAAAGGAACTCTAGAATATTGTGAATGCTGTTTCCATCATGTGCTTCAGCCAGATTTTCAAGAAACACTGTGAGGCACAAGTGAGGAGGAAATTAAAGGGTATTTGCAAAGTTTAGTCAAATGACAAGGAGGCCTTGGAAGAAAATGATTATGAGCCACTTGGATAGGTCATAAGGTAAAATTACAGTGGTGCCTGGCTAAAATGCATGATTCTAAACTGACTTGCCCATGCAGATCGCTCTGTGCTCTGAACATCTGGACATTATACACACTTCATCATCAGTGCTACATATTTTTCATGTGTGAACTCTCAGTATCTTGTATCCTATTCTTTATGGGTATGAATCATCTTGGTATTTAAATAAAATGTGCATTTATAAAAGAAAAGCAGTTGATATATTTTAATCACATTTTAATATAATTGTCAGCATATTAAATATTGATTAACTTCAATTTGTTCATTTTCATAAAAATCTACTTATCCGATCTATCCCCCAAGCACTTTGAGATATTGATATTTCCTAAAATCATACATGATCATAGAATTTTGGTACTAAACAGAAACATGGAAATCAAAATCTTTTGAAGATCACAGAAAAAAAACTAGACAATTTAAGCTGACAGTTTTTAAAAGGAAACTAGCAGAACTGCAATTCACCAACAGGGTCTGTGAGAAGTCACTGAGTTAAAAATGACCATTCTCCTTTTTTGTTCCATGGATGTAATTATACAAATAAGCTACCTAACTTCTCAGAATCTATCATTTTCTTGTACAAATAAGAGTTGAGAAAGGGCAATTTTGAGCACAAGACTTGAAGGTCTCTACTTTGGAATAAAATCAGCATTCAGATTTCCACGAGAAAGAAGCTACCTTTGTGGCCTCAAAAATGGCCTTGTCAAAGTCACCAAGAGGCTTAGAAATATCCTATCTCAATTTCTGCTTCCAAGGCAGCATTTTTTAATTCAAAGATAAAAATGAAGCCTGTAAATATAAAATAAACTTCTCCGTTTTTACTGAAATGCCCTTACCAAGGTGCTTGGCTATTGAATGAGGGTAACAAAAGTTCTCCAACTGAGAACAAAATCTGCACATGTGAATAAGACATGCATGGTTTCTACTACCACATTGCAAGCAGGAAAATAGCAGCAACTCAGACATGAAGGGCCATGGTCTCAGTGATCTATGGAGGACTCCATTTTTTCCCTTGTGGATATCTTAAGGATACTTCCACATTCCAGCTCAACCAAAGAAAAACATGGCCCTCAAAATACTTACCAAGGCTAACTCAAAAAAGAAAGAAATGCACAGAACTTTTGGGCATTTGTATTCTTCCTGTAAAAACTAAGGACTGCTGGCCACCTTCATCATCCAGCCAATCTCTACCTCCTGTACCTCCTTTCTTCTATCCATAAAGTAGTAGTTTTAATTTGCCTACTAATATTTTCTTTAAAAAAAAAAAGTCTTTGTTCCCACCTCTAATTCCAAAACTAGACTCTGTGTGCCTACAGCTGTAGCACTGTGGCATCGGATCCCATCAGATCTGGGAAGCTAAGCAGGGTCGGGCATGGTTAGTACTTGGATGGGAAACCGCCTGGGAACACCAGGTGCTGTAGGCTTCGGAGAAGGACCTGGCAACCCACTCCCAAAAAACAATCTGCCATTGAAAACCCTATGAACAGCAGAGAAGCACTGACAATAGTGTTTCACCTATTGTACATAGGGTCGCTATGAGTCAGACACTGACTTGATGGCACCCCACAACAACAAGAAGACGCTATGTGGCTCTGGCAAAACTCAACCTAAGAAGGTGCTCCATTAATTTCCTCCTATTATGCCACTATGACCACAAACAGATCCATCTGGCCCTCATCCAATAGAGCTTACCCTTGAAGTGAGGTGGAAATTTCCATGTGGTGAGGACTTTTACTATAAGATTGCTGTATAAGTTGCATGTAAATTCAGTAATATTCTTAGCTGCTCGATAACATGGAACTGGCAAATTTAATTAGCCAAATCTTTATTCACTCCAAATCTTCACTTGTAGACATTTTCCTGCCTGACAGACTTTTCTCACACGAAGTACAAAGTACAAGAAGCCTAAGGGATTAGTTGTCTTCCAGTATTCATGACAGGCATAAAACCGCCCAAAGAAAGCATGCTTGGCCCTTTATCACAACAATGCTGTGCATCTGGTCTGTGACTTTTGTTTTAAGAGCTTTATCTTTGCGATTATGAAATATGTGTTAATTCCAAAACCTCTATGAGGGAAATTTTTACTCTTATCCTCACTAGTACCTACAATGAAATTTGGAAAATTCTTACCATGATTCAATCACAAAGCTAAAAATGAGAACTTGAGGAAAAGCCTTTGTTTTTTGCATTGTGGGGATGATGCTTGTCCTTTAATTTGACCAAGAATGAAAAAAAAAAAAAAAAAAACCTAACCTTGAATTTGAAAATCTTACCTACATGGAACTTGTACTCTCTTTTCTAATCCTTTTCCTAGAGACAAGAAGCATAAAAATGTATCTGTCACTATAGTTTGGACATGGTTTAAATGTGTCCTCTAAAGGTTCATATACGGGAGCTTGGTCCCCACAGGGGAGTATGTGATGGAACTTTAGACAGTCGGGACCCAGCAAGAATTTGAGGGACTGGCCTCTGAAAGAATTAATGTAGTTCTCATGAGAACCTGGTTAGTTCTCAAGACAGAGGATGTTATAAAAGAGGATGATATAAAAGAACAAGTCACAGAAATGTCTTTCTCCCTGCTCCCTGACTTCCTGCCTCACCCTGGGATATTTCCTTCTTACACACACCTTCCTACCATGGTGTCATCTGCCATGTGATTCAGTCAAGGAGTCCCTCACCAGAGCTGAGCAGAAGTTATGTCAGGCTCTCAAACTGCTAAAACTGGGAGCTGAATAAGATTTTCTTATAAGGTACCCATCCTCAGGTATTATGTTATAGCAACAGAAAACAGACTGATAACATCTGTAAAACTAGTAATTGCTTGTTTAAGCATCTTAGTTTCATTTAGTGCTGGAGTTAGAAGATACATTATTTTTTATTGATAAGAAAAAGATTGACTATCATTGCTCATTGCATGCATCCTGCCTATTTCCAAGTACATCTGGATGACTTCTTGAAATAACAGAAAAAGGTAGGAGATCCTGATTTACCACAACCACGCATTAAACTTCACTTTGAACTTCCTAGAGTTAAGGCAAGAACAACGTACAATTAATGATTATAGTTTTCATGGTCTGGTGAAAGAAACACCGTTGTTCTTAAGGTCAGGAAAACTTTTTCCTGGCAGTAACTTCTAAGAGGAATTGAATCATGGGAATCCTCACATAAGAAACTCTCAACAATCTAAACATGCAGTGCAGAATCTTCAATCAAGGAGACAATAGACTCTTGCTCCACAGAAGCAGTGAGAGTAGAAATTAACAAGGGATGACTTAGTGGTCTAGACTGTGTTTCTGTCATGGCTGAAACTGCAAAATCTAAGCTTAACTTCCACCCACACTCTGGGTGCCCTCAGTTAAGAAAAAAATAATAGTAGTAAAGAGTTTATGCAGATTATGCAAAAATAACGCCATTTATTTACTGACTTCACAAATCTTTCTCAGTTTTAGATCTTCAACTATTTCACATAGAACTCATTCAATAATTATGATCTATATTCATTTCAGAACAACCTTGGGAAGGTGTTTTAATGAAAATAAGAATTAAGGATAAATCCAATCCATACAATTGAGATTAGTTCTAGCTTCTCTTCTAACAGAAAGACTAGTATGTGTTATGCTAAGGTATACAATAATGTTCAATCACTTTGGAGGTCATATCAATGATAATACACAAGCTATGAACTATAAGACTAATGTCAAGAAAGTAAAACAGGTTTTATTGTTGAAGAATGTTTTCTTTAAATATCCTATGAAGTCTTGCTATTAGATAACTATTTCAAAATAATTATAAATGCCCCTTTAATTTTCTAAAGTGTCATGAGGAAAACATTTGATGTCCATGAATCCAAATCTCTTTATTCAGATATATTTTACAGATGTTTGTGTGTCCTAGCTGTAGAGAAAGATAATGTCTTTATATATGAAAATATCACAGGCATTGGAGTCCTAAGGACTAAGTACAAATATCATTTCCTTCACCAGTTACTAAATGATTTTAGATGAAATACTTAACCTCTCCAAACCTTAGTTTCATCACCATTAAATTAGGATAATATTACTTACTGCATGGAATTATTTAATTATATGTTATTGTTATTATTACACTGCATGAAAATATCTACTATGATGCTCAACATAAAACAGGTGCCACAGAGATACATTTGTTCCTGTCCTTTAAGACTCATACTCTTGCAAAGACAATGTCCTCCCAGTTCAAGGAATCATCTTTCCCAACTTGTCAGTTCCATGTTGTTGTTGTTGTTGATAGGTGCCATCGAGTCGAGTCCGACTCATAGCGACCCTCTGTACAGCAGATCAAAACACTTGCCGATTCTGTGCCAGGCAAACCATCTTATTTATGTTTAAGCCCATTGTTGCAGACAGCCCATCTGGTGGAGGCTTTTCCTCTTTTGTGTTGACCTGACACTCTCCCAAACATGATACCCTTCTCCAGGGATGGATCTCTCCTGACTACATGTCTGAAATATGTAAGACGCAGTCTGGCCATTCTTGCTTCCAAGGAGCACTCTGGTTGCACTTCTTCTAGAACAGATTTGTTGGTTCTTTTGGCAGTCTCTGGTATATACAATAGACGTCTCCAGCACCACAATTCAAAAGCATAATTCTTTTTCTGTCTCCCTTGTTCAATGTCCAGCTTTCACAATCATATGATGCAACTGAAAATACCATGGCATGAGTCAGACATACCTTCGTCTTCAATGTGACATCTTTGCTTTTCAATACTCTAAAGAGATCTTTTGCCACAGCTTTTCCTAGAGTGATACGTCTTTTGATTTCTTGGCTGCTGCTTCTACGGGTGTTGATTATAGAGCCAAGCAAGGCAAAATCTTGGACAACCTCAATCTTTTCTCCATTTATTGTGAAGTTGCGTGCTGACCCAGTCATAAGGATTTTGGTTTTGTTGATGTTTAGTCATAACCCATATTGAAGGCTATGATCTTTGATCTTCATCAGTAAATGTTTTAAATCCTCTTCACTTTCAGCAAGCAGAGTTGTGTCATCTGCATAACGCAGGTTGTTAATGAGTCTTCCTCCAATCTTGATGCTGCATTCTTCCTCATAATGTCCAGCTTCTTGGATTATTTGCTCAGTGTATAAATTGAAGAGATGGGGTGAAACTATACAGCCTTGGCCCACACCTTTCTCCATTTTAAACCACGCAGTGTTTCCTTGTTCTATTCGAACAACTGCCTCCTGGTTCATGTACAGATTTCTCATGAGCACAATTAGGTGTTCTGGTATTCCCATTTTCCAAAGTGTTATCCATAATTTGTTATGATCGACACAATCAAATGCCTTTGCATAGTCAATAAAACATAGCTAGACATCTTTCTGGTATTCTCTGCTTTTGGCTAATAGCCACCTGACATCAGCAATGATGTCCCTGGTTCCCCGCCCTCTTCTGAATCCCACTTGATTTTCTGGTAATTCCCTGTCTATATACTGCTGCAGTCGCTTCTGAATGATCTTTAGTAGAATTTTGCTGGTGTGCGATATTAATGATATTGTCCAATACTTTGAACATTCAGTTGGATCCCCTTTTTTGGGAATAGGCTCAAATATGGATCTCTTCCAGTCAGTTGGCCAAGTAGCTCTTTTCCAAACCTGTTGGCACAAACATGTTAACACCTCCAGTGCTGCATCTGTTTGTTGAAACATCTCTATTGGTATCCCATCAATTCCTGGAGCCTTGTGTTTCACCAGTTCTTTCAAGGCAGCTTCCACTTCGTCCTTCAACACCATTGGTTCCTCTTCATATGCAACCTCTTAGAATGGTTGGTCATCTACCAATTCTTTCTTGTATAATGACTCTGTGTATTCTTCCCATCTTCTTTTGATATTTCCTGCATCATTTAATATTTTCCCTGTAGAATCTTTCACTACTGCCATTCAAGGCTTGAATTTTTTCTTCACTTCCTTAAGCTTGAGAAACGCAGAGGGCGTTCTTCCCTTTTGGTTTTCTGCCTCCAGCTCCTTGCACATGTCATTATAATATTTGTTTTTGTCTTCTCGAGCTGCCTTCTGAAATCTTCTGTTTAGTTCCTTAACTTCCTCATGTCTTCCTTTTACTTTAGCTGCTAGATGTTCAAGGGCAAGTTCTACTGTCTCTTTTGACATGTAATTTGGTCTTTTCTTTTTTTCTTGTCTTTTTAAGAAATTTTTGCTTCCTTCTTGAATGATATCTTTTATGTCATGCCACAACTCTTCTGGTCTCCTGTCATTTGTGTCTAATGCATTAAACCTATTTTTGAGGTGTCTCTGAACTCAGGTGGGATATACTCAAGGTCATACCGTGGCTCTCGTATACTTGTTCTAATTTTCTTCAGCTTCAGTTTGAACTTGCATATGAGAAGTTGATGGTCTGATCCACAGTCAGCACCTGGTCTTGTTTTGACGTTTTGTACAGAGCTTTTCCATTGTCTCTTCCCGCGTATGTAGTCAATTTGATTCCTGTATGTTCCATCTGGTGAAGTCCATATGTATAGTCTCCGTTTATGATGTTGAAAAAATGTG
>VMDO01006543.1:46782-99408 GCA_007922755.1 Pedetes capensis
TTCTATCATGCGATCTCCAGCTTCATTTCTGTCACCAAGACCATATTTTCCAACTACTGAGCCTTCTTGTTTGTTTCCAACCTTTGCATTCCAGTCACCAGTGATTATCAGTATGTCTTGATTGCATGTTTGATCTATTTCAGATTGCAGAAGCTGATAAAAGTCTTCCCTTTCTTCATTTGTGGCCTTAGTGGTGGGTCCATAAATTTGAATACTAGTCATATTAACTGGCCTTCCTTGTAGGCATATGGATATTATTCTATCACTGACAACATTGTATTTCATGACAGATCTTGAGATGTCTTTTTTGATGATGAATGCAACCCCATTTCTCTCTAGTTTGTCATTCCCAGCATCGTAGACCATATGATTGTCTGATTCAAAATGGCCTATGCCATTCCATTTTAGCTCACTGATACCTAGAATGTCAATGTTTATGCACTCCATTTCTCTTTTAACAATTTCTAATTTTCCTAGATTCATACGTACATTCCATGTTCCAGTTATTAATGGATGTTTACAGTTGTTTCTCCTCATTTTGAGTCATGCCACATCAGCAAATGGAGGTCCCTGGGGTTTTACTCCATTTCTGTTATCACCATAGACTCTACTTGGAGGAGGCAACTCTTCCCCAGTAGTCAATTTTGAGTGCCTTCCAACCTGGGGGCCTCATTTTTCGGCACTATATCTGACAGTGTTTCTTTGCTATCCATAGGGTTTTCAATGGCTTGATGTTTCGGGAGTGGTTCGCCAGGTCCTACTCCCTAGTCTGTCTTAGTCTGGAAGCTCAGCTGAAAATCTGTCCACCACGGGTAACCTCACTCATATCTGAGGTACCAGTGGCAGAGCTCTCAGCCTCATCTCAACACACAAGCTCCCACAGTGTGGCAAACTGACAGACATGTGGGGGGTCAGTTCCATAGCTTTTCTATACTGCTTTTTAAAAATGGAATGATAGTAAAATTATAAGGGATATGAATAGATATATATATAACAGTGGAATATAATTGAGAGTCTAGAAATAAACCCTCAGTGATTTTTAACAAGGTGCTAAGACATTTCAGTGGAGAAAGAATAGTCTTTTTAATAAAAGTGGAGCTGACCTGGTGGATATACACATACAAAAGAATGAATATGAACCCTCACTTCTTCTCATGCCTTCAAAATTGGCTCAAAATGGATCATAGGCCAAATGTAAGAGGTAAAACCATAAAACTCATAGAAGAACAAATAAGAGTAAATTTTCAAGTCTTTGGGTTAGGAAATACTATTTTTAGGTAAGATTCCAGAAGACAAGTGATGAAAAAAAAAATACACAAACTGTACTTCATCAAAACTGAAAACTTTTGAGGGACAAAGGGATACCATGAAGAAAGTGAAAATACAACCCACAGAATAGATGAAAGTATTTTCAAACCATTTCTCTAACAAAGGATTTGTACCTAGAATATATAAAGAACTCTTACAAATAATAGCTCAATTAAAAATGAGCAAAGGATAAGAATAGATATTTCTACAAAAAGATATATACATGGCCAATAAGCATGTGGGAAAATGTTCTATATCATTAGTTATCTGGGAAATGCAAGCTCAAGCCAAAGTGTAATAACACCCTATAGGCATTGTTTTTGTTGTTAGGTACCATCTAGTCAGTGTCCGACTCATAGCGGCCCTTGTATACAACATACCAAACACTGTTGTCAATGCTTCTCTGCTATTTATAGGGTTTTCAATGGCTGATTGCTTTTTGAGAGTGGGTTGCCAGATCCTTCCCCCAAGCCTATAGCACTTGGTGTTCCCAGGAGGTCTCCCATCCAAGTAGTAACCAGGCCCAACCCTGCTTAGCTTTTGAGATCTATCTGATGGGATCGGCATTAGGATAGGTAAAATAAAGAATATAGGTAATAATAAGTATTGGTGAAGACACTGAGAAATTGAAAACTGTAAATCATGTGAAGTTTGAACTGAGGGCCCTTGGGAGCCATGTGGGGTTTTAAATCCCGGAATGATCTGAGCTTTTTTTTAAAAGAAAGATTGCTCTGGCAACTCTGTGAAAAGACAGATCAGATGGAAGTAGCACTGGAATGGAAAGATCTTTCTTTCAGGAGAGTAGGGTAAGAACCAAGATCCATTGTGAGAGTGAGCTTGCAGCACTGACAGTGTAGTGGGTGAGGGGAAAAGATGGCAAGGGTGATGTGCAAGTGTTCAGGATAGGTAATGCATGGCAGGCTATGCCAGCCACGGGGGCAGCAAACACAGACAATGGTCTGATTCCCATAGGGACATGATGAATGTGACATAGCCCTCCCCTGAGTGGAAAGGGCCATGGGTGATGGGATAAGCAAAACTGGGGCTTTCCTCTGGGAACTTTAGGTGTCAGATCCTTCTCTTTGCCACCAGATTGTGGCCCATCTATGCTTTCTCATTGGCACCCATGCCAAGATATCAACTGCTGTCTCAAAACTTAGACTGCATTAACATCAGATGGTCCTGATAGATCATACCGAATGCTTCTCATTTAAATGGAAAATGTCAGATAATAACAGGATAGAGGAAAGATTTTCCCTGGGGGTTGTCATAATTCAGGTTCTGATATAAACTAGGAGACTCTTCAGCTGTTTCCCCAGGTTGGGTTGAATCAAATATCAATGTCATATATTATGAAGACAAGTGGAGTGCATCAGTACTACTAAATCAGTATTCCTGAGGGGTATCACCTCATTAATCAGTTTAATAACTAAATAATAACAAAAAAAATCTCTGCTTCTTTTGAATTATCCTAAACTATTAGCTTAAGTAAACCTCATAGCTTTGTAAACCTGAAAATGCATTCAAATCCTAATGGAATTATTGACTCTCAAGTCAACCTAAAGTTTCAGGGCAACTCTTAATGCATTTATTGATTGCTAATGGGATCAAAATTTAACATGAAGAAATAATGAATAAAGACATCCTAAAAATAAAGTCACATCAGAAACCATCCCTGGCTTGTGATGTGGGATTCTGTCCATGCAAAATTCCCATAGAAACCTGAACTTTGTTTGGCTTAATACAAAGCAGCCACTTCAGCACAGAATGCAAAACAATGTCATAGGCCTGTTCAAAAATAATTGTTGAATGTACGTTTTAACCTCAGAGCCCTCGCAAGAAAAAGCAACTACCTACCACGTCTACTGATAACACAAAACGAACTGAGGAGAAAACACTTCAGTCTTAGAAAACAAATTATTAAATTTTTCTTATTCTGTTTGAAGCTGGCATTGGGCCAGAAGCATAGCCTCTCTTTCTCTCAGCCCTCCTCCCAAAGCTCACAGGCTAATAATGATACTGTGTGTAGAGGAAATTTGCCAGTGCCTGACATCAGCAATGCCAGCATCTTGTTAACATTTTATGTAAGAGATGATTTGTGTGTTTACTCTATTCTTTAAGGTACAGGCTCATGAAGGGACTTTGAGAAAAATGTATTAATTTCCCTCACTTCCTGACAGTGCAAAATAACGCCAATTAACCATGCTTGTGAATTTTAATGAATTTAGTTTTATGCCTATTCATTTTATGCATATGAGTTTTAACTAATTCAGTTTCATTATATCTTCTAAACCCCAAATCTCACAAGTCCTCACAGAAATCATTAACAATGCTTTTACAGCATTTTAGGAAGTACAAACTGTGGTTCTAGTGGTTCAATTATTATCTCAGGTCGTTTTGGATAGCAATGAAGTGGGAGAACCACAGGTTTCTTACCTTAGTTTGTTGTCCAAATTCTAGGCAGGACCTTGACTTAATTACAGGCCATTTTTCTAATAAAATAACTAAACCAAATATTCTGTATGCCAATTGTATGGCAAGGAAATGTTTTTAAAATATTCATTTCAAAGTTTAATATTATTTATATCTCAAAAGAACTTATAATTACATAAATTTGCTGAGTGAGAAGTTCCAGCAAAGACCAAATAGCTACTGACCCATGTGTTGCTGTTTGGGTCTGGAGACACAGCTCAGCAGTAGCGTGCTTACCTAGCATGCACAAAACCCTGGGTTCAATCTCCAGATCCACAGGAAAAGTAAGCGTTGCTTTTCAGTCAATATACCATGATCAATTTATAGAAATCTCTCAGGAAGGATAAATTGGACCTCTACCTATACCATAGTAAACAGTGAATTCGAAATGGAACAAAGACCTGAAGCTATAAAACTCTTAGAATAAAGCATGGGAGTAAATCTTTGTGACCTTGGATTCGGCCATGGATCTTAGATATGACATCAGAACCACAAGAAACAAAAGACAGCTAGATAAATTAGATGTCATTAAAATTAAAAACTTTTGTGCATCAAAAACATTATTATAACTGGGTGTGGTGGCACACATCTATAATCCCAGCACTCAGCAGGATCATGAATTTGAGGCCAGCCTGGGCTATATAGTGAGACCCTGTCCCCAAAAAAACAACAGAAGAAAGAAAGACAGAAAGAAAGAAAGAGAAAGAAAAGGAGGAATCCCATTATAAATTAAAAAGACAACCCAGGGGATGGGAGAAAATATTTGTAAGTCATATATCTAATAAAGGTATACAGATTATAAAGTATATAGATTATAAAGAATTCTTATAGCTCAATAACAAAGAGACAATGTAATTTTAAAAAATGGACAAAGGATCTGAATGGATATTTCTTCCAAGAAGATGTACAAATGACAGATAAGTACATGAAAAGATATTTGACATCATTGTTTTTGTTAGCTGCCTTTGAGTTGGGTACAGCTCATAGCAACCCTATGCAAAATAGGACAAAACACTACCAAACACAGTGCCAGGCACATGATCTTTTCATGTTTGAGCCCATTGTTGCAGTCACTGTTTCTTCTCATTTTGAGTCACGTCACATCAGCAAAAGGAGGTCCCAGGGGCTTTAGTCCATTTCTGTCATTCAGGTTGACTTTGCTTCGAGGAAACAGCTCTTCCCCAGTGGTCTCTTGAATTCCTTCCAGCCTCAGAGGCTCATTTTCCTGCACTATATTTGACAGTACTCCTCTGCTATTCATAGTGTTTTCAATGGCTAATTGTTTTGGGGGTGGGTTGCCAGGTCCTTTTCACTAGTCTGTGTTAGTCTGGAAGCTCAGCTGAAACCTGTTCACATAGGTGGCCCCACTGGTATCTGCAATACCAATAGCATAGATTTCAGCATCACAGCAACACGAAAACTCCCACAGCATGACAAACTGACACACACATGGGGGTCAACCTCATCATTCATTAAGAAAATGCAAATCAGAACTGCCATGAAATACCACTTCATATCCATTAGGATAGCTATAATGAAAAGACAAAGAAATAGCAAATAATAAGTGTTGATGAGGATATGGAGAATTGGAACCCTCATATATTGCTGGTAGAAATGTAAAATGACACAGTTGCTTAGGAAAAAGTTTGGTAGTTTCTCAAAAAGTTAAATACAGAGTTAAAACATGACCCAGTGATTCTACTCACAGGTATATACCCAAGAGAACTGAAAGCAAGTGTTCAAACAAAAGCTTGTACACAAATGTTTACGGAAGTTTTATTCATTAGTCAAAAAGTGAAAGCAAACCAAATGTCCAAGCCAAATGTGGTATATCCATACAATGGATTATTATTATTATTATCCTGTTATTGGTAAGAATTTATTATATGCCTTCAGCTGTAGCCCTGTGGCATCTGATCCCATCAGATCTCAGAAGCTAAGCAGGGTCAGGACAGTTAGTACTTGGATAGGAGACCATCTGGGAACACCAGGTGCTGAAGGCATGGGAGAAGGACCCAACAACTTGCTCCCAAAAATCAACCTGCCATTGAAAACCCTATGAACAGCAGAGAAGCACTGACAATAGTGTTTCGCCTGTTGTATGTAAGGTCGCTATGAGTCAGATACTGACTCGATGGCACCTAACAACAACAAGAACTTGTTATAAATTTATTATTTCAGGTATTTAGCATGAGGATACCAATGATTCTTGAACTCATCTGCTTGTTAGAATCAGCTGAGGAACTATTAAAAATATTTTTTATTTTTAATTGACACATGATTATATGTACTTAGGCTGTATGGTTTGATATTTCAATACTGATATATAATATATAATTTTCAGAAGAGGGTAATTGGCATATCTATCACTTTAAACATTTAACACTTCTCTGTTGACCATTCAAAATCCTCTCTACTAGCTATTTTGAAATATTCAATTAATTGTTGTCAACTATAGTTATTTTACTGTGCTATAGAAAATTAGAAGTTATTCTCTTCCTATATAATGGAATATTATTAAGCCATAAATAAGAATGAAGTACTGATACATGCTACAATATAGAAGAACATTGAAAATAATACACTAAGTAAAAGAATACAGCCATATAAGGCCACAAATTGTATGAGTCCTTTTATACGATATATCCAGAATAAGCAAATCTATAGAGACAGAAAGCACATTAGTTGTTACCACGGACTGGGAGGAAGGGCAAAATGGTGAGTGTACACTTAATGGGTATGGGATTTTTCTTTAGGTTGCTGAAAGTATTCTGAGATTAGATAGTGGTGGTGATGGTTGCATAATTTTGTGACTGTGCTGGAAGCCACAGAATTATAAACTTTAAAATATGGTTGAAATTGTGGATTTTGTAGTATATGCATCTTATGTCAATTTAAAAAATATTTTTCCAAAACCAAAAAAATAATTAGTGAGATGTGCAGCCTTTTGGGGGGTGTGGGAGGGACAGGGTCTCGCTACGCAGTCTAGGCTGACTTTGAACTTGTCATTCTCCAGGCTCTACCTCTAGAGGGATTACCAGTATGCAACACCATACCCAGCTTTGTTTGATATTTTTGAAAAATCTTTTATCTATGACTTAGTATAAGACAGTTGAATGTTCATATTTGTGTCTGCATTTAAGCCATTGCAGTGTTGTCTGGTTGAAGTACATAAAGAAAATCTAGCCTTACCCAGATGAGTAGCTGGAAAAAGGAGTAGACTTTAATAGCCTTTACAGATACTTGTGGATATTCTTCTGTGATACAACACCAAATCTCAGCAAGTGGTAGTTTTTTATAGGTCAGTGGCAATGTGGAATCTGAAGCTAAAGCAATTAGCTTTCTAAAGTGGTGATCCTTTTCCCTTGTGCACAATTAACACTGCAGTGCTATAAAGAAAACATAGAAAATGAAAAATATGTGCAAGTTTACTAATTAATGGTTAGCAATGGAATTCGTCAACTTTAAGGAGCATTTTATGTTGAGTGACTTTTTTTTTTTTTTTAACAGTACTCAGAGGTTGAATCCAGGACCTAGTGCGTGCTAGACAAGTGCTCTACCACTGAGCTGCACTCCAGCTCCTTTTCTAATTATATATATTTTGAGACAGGATTTTACTAAGTTACATAAGCTGCCTCTGGCCTTAAATTCATGATCCTCCAGCTTCAGCCTCTCAAGTTGCTGGGATTACAGGTGTGCACCAACAGCACCCAGCAGAGAAATACATTTAAATCCACAAATACTAAGCTTCCTTCCATATGTCAGGAAGTTGGCTGGGTGAAAGGAGTGGGGTGTGGGGAGAAGATAGGAGGAACATGTACAATGCTAACTTCTGCCTACTTCAAACGTTTGCCAGGCAGGCCTAGATTAAGGCAGCATTCCCAGGATTGAGCCAGTGGTGGAGAGAAAGCATCACTGTCCAGCCAGCTGCACCACCAGAATGCAGACTTTGTAGAGAAATGCTGGGAAGTGACACAAATGTTGGTGTAACTGTTATCAGTACCAGAAGTACTCAAAAAATCTTTTTTGAACTATAGTAAATTAAGAAAAACATGCAGAGCGTGAAGATTTTCCTTTATTGGTACTTGACTTAAATTTTTTTTCTTAAAATATAATTTAGTTTATTTCATCATTTTGTGCATCTTTCTCTATCACTGAAATCATATTTCAGATAGCTTTGTAGCTTTCTTTTTTCACTTAACACCATGACTAAACATGACTAGAATGCTTATAACAATGTTTGGCCTGTAATAAATGCTTAATTCATATTAGCTATTATTATTATTATTATTATTATTATTATTATTATCATTATCATTATTAATTTGAACCAGACAGCCTTAGATTGGAAGCTCCTATTGTCCATTTGCCCCTGGATGTCAGTGGGCACTTTGGCTAACCTCTTAGTGCTTCAATTTTCTCTGCTCTAAAATTGTTAGGATAATGCCTGTTTCCCAAAGTCATTGTAAGGATTGGCTTTTGAGTGAGCTCTGTGCAGAGCAGATACAGGACATGCTCACAGAGGGCACACAACACATAGTTATTATATCTTGGACTCCTTTTACAATCCCCTAACTCAAGCTCAGCCTGCAGCCATAGCCTTGTGGCATCTGATCCCATCAGATCTCAGAAGCTAAGCAGAGTCAGGCCTGGTTAGTACTTGGATAGGAGACCCCCTAGGAACACCAGGTGCTGTAGGCTTGGGAGAAGGACCGGGCAACCCTCTCCCAAAAATCAAACCCCCATTGAAAATCCTATGAACAGCAGAGAAGCACTGACAACAGTGTTCCGTCTGTTGTAAGTAGGGTAGCTATGAGTCAGATACCGACTCGACGGCACCTAACAACAACAACAACTCAAGCTTGCTGAGCAGGTGCCTAGTGAATTAAAGGGAGAGGGTTGAGAGCCAAAGCTCTCTAGGGTAAAAGAGGGCACAACTGCTGGTATTTGGTCAGCTTCCTCTTTAGGGCCCAGAGTCCGCTGAGTGGAGAGGCCTCCAGGAGTCCCCACCATTCTAAGACCCATCAGGGCTGAGGCTGCACACAGTCACCCGACTGTTGGAGTGTTCCTAATCAAATGTTCTGGCTGGAGGATGTTTCCTGCTGTGGTAGGGTGGGAATGTTTCAATGAATGTTTTATCAGAAAGATCTGGTTCCTCTGTTTACAAAATATCTATCACTTGTGGAATCACAGAAATGGAAGAGTTGGTGATGAAGCAGGCACCCCAGGCAGTTCCCAAACACAAGGCTCTTTTGTAGCGGCTGGCTGGCCCTAGGCCAGGCCTTGGAGTGTGGGACTTGAGTTGGAGAAGAGACAGGGCCCCTTGACCTACAGCATAGTACAGAGCTTAGCTGTTATAAAGTAGCTAACTACCTTAGAAATTTGGTGAGAGAAGACAGGGGACCAATGAATATGTACGTCTGGTGAATGATTAAAACATACTACAGTAGTCCATATTCATGTGTCTTTCTGAGGCGACTGCCTCCTCCCACTCCAATCTCCTGATTCCTCATCTGACTCCATCTCCGATACTTGCTTTCCCACATTTCCCTTCACTTTTGGCACACTGTTACCATTGGAGGAGTTGCCTTTAATGCTCTCAGACCCTAGAGACTTGGCACCTCTCTCTTCAAATTAAAGCAATGTCTCCAAACCCCCCACAGTGCAGCTGGTGGGCCCTCTACATCTTCGAAGACTTTGTTCCTACTTCTCTCTACTTCTGAGAACACTGTTCTCAACTCACTTGGATGGAACTGAGCTCCTTTCCAATTCTGCCCTGCCCTCATGCCGCTCGCCTTTGCTGGTGGATGTTATGGTGTTAGAGAAGTCATTGTTGCCCCCACAAAGTGCCTTGGTTCCCTAGTACTGGTTTTCTTTCACCAATCACTTGTTTCACATCTATTTTTGGTCACACCTGCTCCTCTAACCCAGAACCAAGAATTGGTAAATATTTATGAAGATTACTGTGGGCAAGTGGCTGCATTAGTGGTCCAAGAATGGGGGGTTGTAAGAGTTGGCTTCATTGTTAAAGAACTTGTAAGCTAGTGTAGGGCCATAGAAGGCTGGGTTAGGTGCCACTGAGTGGATCATAATGGCAGCCAAGTAGGACTGTTCTGCACAGGCATAATCAGGGAAGGCTTCCCAAGAGAGGTGGGGTTTGAATTAAAGGCAGGGCATTGGTTATTAACCCAGTTTTAAAGAAATATATATGCTGGGACCATACCTCTAGAAATAGACTACCTAGGCCTGGACAGCCTGGATCCTAAGTAAGTATATAGAGTTTTGATTTGCAAATATGAAGTTTTGATTTACAGAGAAGCTGCCTTCAAAGACCTGAACACTCTTATAAGGTAGAAGCACTGAGCTTATTGTCCATATTGGTTGGCTTCCGTACGAAGTGATAGGACCAATCAGGTCCTTGGAGGCTGTTATAATATGGCAGGGTTCTGGATCCTAGTAAGTGCTTAAGGATGTAGAGTTGTCCATCACTCTTAGCAACAAGCCACCAACAACACAGAATTATAACATTACCACTGTTTAGATAATGACACTTTTCATTTCATTTATATAAGTTCAGTCAGGCAACTGTTTTTGGCACTGCACAAAACAGCACAATTTGGGCTCTATAAGTTGCTAATGAGAAATATATTACTTAGGGCTCCTTACCTTCTTTAATTTAGTAGCGAATGCATTTTGCAAAAGAAGATACATATCATACTTAGAATGCATAATCTTCTTCCTGCCCTAGAAAATTAAAAATTTCATTTTCAAGTCCTTTCCACTGTTATTCAGGATGTATCCTAGTACTCTGTTCTCTCTAGAATCAAAGAAGTCCCCTAGGGACAAGTGAGATACTCAGGTATGACTATGAGCTCTGAAAAAGTTCCTGGAGATTACGATGTTCAAACCATAAATGATATAATGGGAAAATAGGAAAGGTTAACTTGATAACTGTCCACTAAAATATATGTTCTCATTCAGAGGATGCTGAGAAAAAGGCCTTCTTTATTGCTGAGAAAAAGAGGAAATAGACTCACATTTTAAAAAAATGTCAAGAATAATCCTTGGAGCCAGGCGTGGTGCCACTCACTTGTAATTCCAGTGTCTTGGGAGGCTGGGGCAGGAGGATTGTAAGTTTGAGGCCAGAGGTAGCCTGTGCAACTTAGTGGGACCCTATCTCAAGATAAAAAAAAAAAATTTGAAAGGGGCGTCTAGCAGTACAGCTCAGTGGTAGAATACTTACAAAGTATGTGTGAAGACCTGGGTTCAGCCCCACAGTGCCAGGTGAAGGGGGTGGGGAGAGAGACAGAGAGAGAGAGAGAGAGAGAGAGAGAGAGAGAGAGAGAGAGAGAGAATGGTTGACTCTTCAGAAGATGTAATAAATTATTTTCTAGATAAATTTTGGAATAGTGCAAATCTCTTCTTTGAGATTGGACCTCTAGGGTTGCCCCCTACCCTATAACTAGTTTTCTTGCTCCTATTCTGTTCTGTTTTGTTTTGTTTTGAGACAGGGTCTCACTATGTAGCCCAGGCTGATCTTGACCTCTCCATCCTCCTATCTTTGCCTCCCAAGTGCTGGCATTACAGCTGTGTGCCAGCATGCCTAGCTCATTAGCACTCTTAACGACATACTTGCTAGACTATGAGCTCCCTAGAGGAGCTGCCACTGTTGCTATGTTTCTGTGATTGTCATCACTGTGTCCCCAGGATCAAACACAGTGCCTGGTTCATCACAGGCTTTCACTGAACATTTGATTAAAGAAAGGATAGATGGATTTGATTACCTACTTCCTGAGAGTATTGCATAGCTTATTTTTTATTTATGAAAATAAAGAAGTGGCCAAAAAGAAAACCACCAGCACCACCAATCTCTCCATGTAATGTATAGTTTGGCAAATAAAGAACTTTGGATCATGCTGAACAGCTATGAGGAGGTGATCACTGCAAACTCTAGATTTGGAAATGGACCAGAAATGTTCAAGCAGATCCTGAGTTCAGCCTGCATAAGATTAGAGCAATAAATTGAGTTTATGTATCATTTAAATATACCACAAATGGGAATCTGAGATAAGCTGACATCCAAACATTTAAACTTTGTACTTACAGAGTGAGCACTCTGCAAATGGCCTCAAGGTTATAGTTCTTTCAGACCTTCACTATTATTGCTTTAAGATGTACTGGGTCTGAAATATTGCAATGGTGGGAGGATAGTGTCAAAACGGAAGCAAGGCAGATACACAGGGAGGGAGATTACTTTCCTTCTCCCTGGCTGTAAGATTTGGAGGACAGGCTGGTTTTTCAAAAAAGGGAAAATAATATAAAAGAGAATTTTTTTAAAAGCAAAAAGGGGATTGGTAGAAAAGAAAAGCAAAAGTAAAACAAACAAACAATAACAAAAAACCAATATGATACTTGGAAAAGAAGTACAAAGACTAAAGACAAGCAAAGGAAAGGAAGTCAAAAATAAGGATAAGGGTTCTAAAAGGTTTTAAGTAAAAGAGGAAGGACTTTGAAGTCCTATAACAGAAAAATTATAAGAATATAACCTCAGGTCTTTGGGAAGTCTTGAAATATAAAGATCTACCACACCCAAGTCTTACAAGGACAATGTGGTGACAGGAATCCAGCTTCCCCATGAATCCTTCCTTCTCTGGGGAAGTACTATCTCCAAGTAGACCCAACCATATTAGAAAGTTATGCATAGGTGACCTGTTGGTCACAGCCAACTCTATCACCCTTTACCCTACTGAAAACCTCTTCCCAGCAGCGACATGGGCTCTTACCATCTCCAACTCAGTCTTGCACATAAGTCCTTATTCACCTCCATTTTTTGTCAATCTGAATAACTTGAACCATTCCAGAAAGTCCCTCCAGAATTGCCACAAAAATTACTGTTGGTTCATTGCTATACTCTCCAGTATTCACCATAGGTAAACATGAGAGTGTTATTTTCCTACCTTCTCCATACCCATAATTTCATCTATGTTTTGCTGGAAATACCTGTTCTGAGAGTTGCCCGTGGCACACAGACACAGTGTGGTGTAATGGTGGCCCTCCTGTCTTGTCCTTCCAGGGACTGGATTTCTTTAGGCCTAGCTCAATGTGGCTTCCCAGCTCATGTTTCCAAGGCAGACTTTTCAAAGTATCTCTGTCCAAATTCCTGACAATTCCCATAACCTAGCTCCACCAGAGTTTTTCTTCTTTGAGGTGAGAAGGCCTGAACCACAGCTTTCCATCTCTGTCCAAACATTTGTGGGCAGACAGCTGGAAGAGGAGGCAGGTTTTCCAAAGAAGGGATGTGGGTAGGGAGGAAACCATTACCATCTTTTCTACAATTCCCCACCATCTCCTACTCTGTTAGCATCTACGTAGATAATGAGCAGATTCTTGCTTTTAATTGCCTCAGGTTCTTAACCTTATAATTAATGAAATCATCCACCAAACTTATTAAATTGATACTATGAGAATTAGTGTCTGATTTTCCAATCTCTGGTTATTCATTTTATAAAATGAGAAGCCTGGGGATACCCTTGGAGCTAAGTGCTTTCAGGCTTACATAAGGCAAAGAATACTTAATATAAAGACAGAGCAACATCCTTTCAAGTGTGGTTCTCTGTGTAATTCTAAGTGAAGTCACTTAGAACTGGTCCCAGGAACACATTCATAATGGGTAGGGTTTGTGTGTCCCTTTTTGGGACCCTCTCCAAACACCTCCTGGCAAGTTATCATAAGGACGTCCATTTGCTCACTGTTTTACAGCAGTGGTCCCCAAACTTTTTGGCATCAGAGACCAATTTTGTGGAAGACTGGGTGGGTGCAGGGGCAGTATGTGGTGGTGTTGATGGTTTCCAGATGATGCAAACACATTACATTTATGGTGTAAGTACAGATGAAGCTCTATTGCTCACCCCTCCACACATACTCGTACCAGACTGAGGTCCCAGGGTTTGGAGACCCCTGCTTTCTAGTGTACCAGCGTTTTGATGTGGATTATCTCATCTCCTGCTCACAAATACCCCAAAGAAAGTATCATTACCTTCATCAGTTTGTAGCTAATGGAACTCGTTCAACAAATACGGAGTCAGGCCTAGGTTCCAGACCCAGGAGAGTTACACTGATGAATGAATGATACACAACTCCTACCTGCAAGGAGGCCAGTAGAGAATACCCACAAACCAGAAGTGAGAATACAGCACTAGGCCACAGGGGTTGACAGAAGGGTCAAAAATCCAAGAATGGAAAGTATTTTTCTATTTTTTCTATTTTTTTCTTTTTTCTTTATTTTTAGTTTTATTTTGAATTAGCATACAATATAATGGGTTTCATAATGGCATTTTCATACAATTGTGTACTTTGTACTTATTCACCCCTTCTTTACCCAACCCTTGCTTCTCTCTCCTAGCTCCTACTTTTCCTTCCCTAGTCTAGATTGTTGTTGTTTTTGTTAGATGTCTTCGACTCGAGTCCAACTCATAGCAACCCTATGTACAGCAGATTGAAACACTTCTCAATTTTGTGCCAGGCTAATGATCTTATTTATGTTTAAGCCCATTGTTGCAGACACTGTGTCAATCCATCTGGTGGAGGGTTTTCCTCTTTTGTGTTGACCTACCACTCTCCTGAACATGATGTCTTTCTCTAGGGATTGATCTCTCCTGACTACCTGTCCGAAATATGTAAGACACAGTCTGGCCATTCTTGCTTCCAAGGAGCACTCTGGTTGCACTTCTTCTAGGACAGATTTGTTGGTCTTTTGGCAGTCCATGGTATATTCAATAGACGTCTCCAGCACCACAATTCAAAAGAATCAATTCTTCTCCTGTCTCCCTTGTTCAATGTCCAGCTTTCACAATCATATGATGCAACTGAAAATACCATGGCATGAGTCAGACGCACCTTCGTCTTCAATGTGACATCTTTGCTTTTCAATACTCTAAAGAGATCTTTTGCCACAGCTTTTCCTAGAGCCATGCGTCTTTTGATTCCGTGACTACTGCTTCCACAGGTGGGTGTTGATTATAGAGCCAAGCAAAGCAAAATCTTGGACAACCTCAATCTTTTCTCCATTTATTGTGAAGTTGCATACTGACCCAGTTATAAGGATTTTTGTTTTGTTGATGTTTAGTCACAACCCAGTCTACACAATGCTTCTATAACTTTCAATACATACAGGTTTTATTTTATTTTCTAATCTAGCTTCTGCATATAAGAAAGAACATTGCAGTATTTGTCTTTCAAAGTCTGGCTGCCTTCACTTAATATGATGATTCCCAATTCCATCCATTTTTCTGCAAATGACACAAAAATGGAAACTTTTTCTGCTGGAGGCATTGCCTGACTTTTATAGGATCAGCTTGGTAAGATAACAGGAGCCACAGGAAGAAATTCTAGGCCCCCAACTTATCACAGAGGAGCTCTACCAACTTGCATGAATTGCCAATGCTGAAATCTCAGATCTTATAACAAAACCAAAAGAGGTATGTGGAGTGAGCAATGTGTGGGGTCTTTTGGGGCCCGGGGTGTCTTCCAACAGTCCTCTGGTTGGATGTGCCTCCCTGCAGTGGACTGCTGCTATCCTCCAGGACACTTTTCTGAGTTGGTCTGACAGCTGGAGGCTCCTCTCCTGAGGCAGAGCACAGAGCATTGCTTCCTACTTCTCCACTCAATGAGAAATTGAAAACGACACACAGAGGGCAGTGACCAGGAAAATGGCATTGGAACTTTTCAACTGTGAAGACTTCATCTAATTCCCACTAGCATGAAGAAGTGTTCCCATCAGTTGTTTCTGGTCAAAGGTGAGAGGCCAATCCAGAACAACTTTTCCCATCTCTTCCACCTTCCTGGAATAGAAAAGGCCCATGTCTCCCTAGCTCCAAAACAGAAGGGTAAAGGTGGCTAATCCCCAGCACAGCAAACAGAGCTCCAGAGATTTCCCCAACACTAGTCCAAGATCTCCAGGGGGACATCAGGCATTTTTACCACTGCGCCTCTTTAATTTTGCTTTCACTTGGGCACAATGGAAAAAATTATTTTGAGGAAAAACCTACATCGTTTTCAGCCATACTAGCTCCTTTTAAAAAAAACATCTGGGATAGCAAAATGAGTGAGATAAGTGTAAAATAATTTTAAAAGACGCCATTCCTAGAAATAGAACAGAACTGCTTTCTTATGTGGATGGTGTGGTGGCCAGGGGTCTGCAAACTGCCCTGGATCCAGGCCTAGGAAGTGACTCAGACATGGCAAAGAAACCACGTTGTTGAAGAACATCCTGGGGCTGGATTTCGGAATGGCACATATTGGACAATATAAATTCTGGTCTTCTGCACATATTGTTTTTCAAAATCCAGGCATGAGATCATTTGGCCTGAATGTTCTCTGAGGGTTTCTCACAGACAAATACAGTTATCTGAATTGAGTTAGGCCAGGGGAAAGGCATTTCAGGGATTATCTGATTGTGCATGGAGACAGTTATCCATTTCTCAGTCATGTCAAAGATGGAGAATTTTCTATTTGTTCTCTAGAGGCAGAGCCCACAGATCTCTAATCATATCACCTTTCCATGCTGATTTGTGGAGAAGAATTTTATAATAGCTTCTCCAAATCATGGACAAAATGGTAGATTAGTGTTGCCCTTTTTTCAGGAAGGCTTTATAAGACTAGAAAGGTTCAGTTGAGTTGTTTCTTGTTTTAGAAGAAGAAGAGCTCCTAGGATTACTCAGAGTCTGAAGTGGGATTTTCTTTTTTCTTTTTTTTATTTGGTTTTGGTTTTTTTGAAACAAGTTCTTGCTGTGTTGCCCATGCTGATCTCAGATTCATGATCTTTCTGCCTCAGCCTCCCAAGCACTGAAATTACAGGGACATACCACCACATCCAGAATTTAAGTAGGTAGGATTTTCTACCAAAAGGGAGAGCTTAAGAATAACATGAGCTTTAGATCAGCTGAGCTCCCTCTGTTCAAAGGAGACTGGTTTGGTCATATCACATTCTTGCAATGTTTCTGACCACTTGCATCAGAAAATCCCCAGGGAAGCCAGTTAATCATGGATATCTGCGCTCCATTTCAGACAGCCTTATTCCTCATGACTGGGGTCAAGCCCAGGAATCTGCAGGGTTTTCTGATGCCCACTATATGTGAGATTCACAACACTTCTGTTAAAGCTGTCATTTTCTTATTATGCCACATCCTTGCTTGGTTCAACTCAGAATTTTCTTCTCAATATAATGGCTTTCTTTCTTTTCTTTCTATCTGGCTTTCTTTTCTTTTCCTTCTTTTCTTTCTTTCTTTCTTTCTTTCTTCCTGTCATTCTCTTTTTCCTCTTTCTTTTTTCTCTTCCTTCCTATTTGTTTTATTTTATTTTGTTTTTGTGGTACTGAGGGTCTGAACCCAGGGCCTTGCACATACTTTGCATACAGTGCCTACCACTGAACTGAAATCCCAGCCCCTTTTTTATTTTTTATCTTGAGACAGGGTCTCGCTAAACTACACAGACTGCATCTGGTCTTGAATGTGCTATCCTCCTATGTCAGCCTCCCAAATTGTTGGGATTACAGGCATGTACCACCATGTCCAGCTTAATATAACAGCTTCTTGATCCTAAAACACTATTGGAAAGGTAGGTGACATTGTAGCCTATTAACAGTGTAAAATACTTAAAGGCAAGAAAGAACCTGAAGTCTTGTGGATCATCAGTTTCTTGAGTGGACAGAGAGAGAGAAGCAGGTGTGCTGAGATAGAGGTACAGGCTGGACATCCTGCCTAAGAAGAGTTGACAGTGGAAGGGGATAGGGAGGGCAAGTTGCAACCTTTCTTTTGTCTGTAGAATGTTCAGTGTCAACTCCTGTCTTCAGGAGGCTTGCTGATGAGGACAGATTCAGACACACTCAGAAATCGAATATGCTCAATTACAGAAGACGGTATGAGCAAGTATTATAAAACTGTGAGAGTATGGCTAGGGAGAGAATATGCATCCCTATGTTCAGAAAACATTGATGTTTGAAAGATGTTTTTTGTGTATAAGAAAGCAAAGCAATTACCAAATAACACAACTGGTCATAAGCTTAGAGTACTTATTATCCCATGAGATATTTCACGTTGGAACTAGAAATAAACTCAAGAAATTCAAGGACTACAGATCTATGGCAGGTTATTAAGGAAATTAGTGATGTTTGAGATGCATGCTCTGCTTTTGAAGTAGACTTCTTTGGAAAGCAAGTGAATATTCCAGCCATTTTCCTGGAGCTCAGAGATTAAAATATGGCATTTCTAGAGGTTTTTGCATCCTTAGTTCTTTCAGGTAAACATTGTCAGCAGCAATGGAGTAGGACATGAGTTTCAATTCTATTTCTCTGGCTTTGAGCTATGAAAAATGTTTAATAAGTTATTTTTATTTTATTTTATCTTACTTTATTTGTGGTACTTGGGGAGTCAACCTAGAGCTTCACACATACATTGCAAGTGCCCTACCACTGGGCTGTACCCCTAGCTCATTTTTTACATTTTTTTATCTTGAGATAGGGTCTCACTAAGTTACACAGGCCGCTTCTGCCCTTGAACTTGAGATCCTCCTGCCTCTGCCTCCTGAGTCACTGAGATCACAGGTGTCAACCACAGTGCCCTGCTCATTAATTATTTTACCACTCTTGATTTTGGTCTCCTCGTCCATAAACACACACACACACACACACACACACACACACACACACACACACACAGAGGCACACCATATGGTATATATTTATCCAGCATAGATATATTTACCACATATATGGCATATATATTTTGTGTATAAAGTATTTATTTAGGCATATATTTTACATTATATATTTATATACCACTCGTGTTTAAAATTAAATATATACACACATGTATTTACCATTATCAGGAAAATAATCAACCATTCCCTGTAGCTACTAAATTATTGCAGTGAGTTGAGTTGGGCTTGCTGACCTACTGTAACAAGTGCTGTGTGGGTTTTGTTGTTTGTTTGTTTGTTTTTGCAGTACCAGGGATCGAGTAGGAGAAAAACAGGGCAATCTACCCCCAAAACAATCTGGAAACAATCAACCATTGACAACTCTATGAGGGTCATTATGAGTAGGACAAGACTCAAGGGCACCTAACAACAACAGGGATCAAAACAAGGGCCTTGCACATTATAGTCAAATGCTCCTTCACTGAACCAGCCTCCTAGCCTCTATGTTCTAGGAGAAGGTAAGAGCTGGCTGGTTCCTTCTCAGCCTGACTTAGGGAGAGAATTGATGCCTCTGAACAATAAGGAAGGATCCCTTCCTTCAGTGCTTGGTAAGGGAGAGGGAACAAAAAAAGACTGTTGCTTTGGCCCTCCTGAGTCTCAAGGAAAAAGGGAAAGCCGATGTTTTGATGTCATGAATTATGAGAAACGGGAGAGAGGGTGCTGGGTAGGGTCATTTGGAAAAATTGGCAGATACCAAGTGGTAGCTCTGGGTGTCCTTTTAGTTGGAATCACTCCAATATTGTGGGGGGAGGATCCCCACTGTTGATGGGGGCTGAGGTCTACTGAGCTGTGGGGTGCCTCAGGCCAGTTGGCTGCTGCCGTCACCGCTGGAAGTAAGGACAGTTTCGTGGGTGCTGGGGCCCAGGCTGGGAACCATCTGCAGGGTGTTGGCTGGGCTTGGTCTCACCATCCCCACCTTCTGTGGTAGGCTGTTGGGGTGGCCTGGGGCGGAAAGGCCTTCGGTACCTGGGCCAGAATCTGGGTGGGGGCACCGGGTCATCTCCCTGCTGTTAGTCCCCCTCCAATGGGGCCATCTCTTTGGGTTCTACCCCATTGGTGCCCTCTATGGGCTGCTGCTGGTTGGAGGGCCAAGGGCTGGTACAAACCGCCATCGATAGAAGAAGGGTGGAGCTATAGTAGTGCTAGTTTGGGATTTGTGTGGTAGCTTGGTCTGCTTGGCACCAGTTTCTTACATCTGTTATTTTAATCACATTTTTGTATATGTAAAAATATGTAATGTATAAATATATATTTCACAGAATTGTCATGAAAATGACATGATCATATTTGTGAAAGGGACTGTCATGAGGTAGTGCTCAGTGAATGCTTCTGAATCATGACATTTTAGGCTGCATACTGGGTGAGATGTGTGTTCTCTATTTGTGGCCATACATCATAATTTCAGACCACACACAGTAAATATCAGAATGTCTACACTAAAAATATGTGGGAAAAAAAGATGAATATGCTGATCCATCAGCAAATTAAAAACACAACTTAATTCCTTTATTTCTGGGTTCTGAAAACAATTTATAACAAATTCTCAGACTTAGTTTAGCAGAAAAGTGACTTATTAGATAGGAAATTCTACATCTCTACACTTGGGAATCTATATCAACTGGATAAGCCTGAGGGCATCTGTGTCAAAGAATCCATTCTCTCCCCTCTTTTCCTGGGAGAGATGAGGTAGAATTGGACATCCTCCACAGAGAAGCAGGCCCAAACTCTGAAGTGCCAGGTTCTGAGAAATAGAACATGACTTAGAAGGTTAGGCCAACTGCTGAGCAATGCTCATAAATTATGGAAGGCACAGTTAATTCTTTTCCATTCTGAATACATATAACCTTTCTGGTCCCAAATGCAACTTTGCACTGTTATTTTGTTCTCTCACATGGCTCCGGTGTATAGTTCAATAATTTATATTTCTATTAAAACTTTTCTGGTACTGTCAAAAATTCCTTTATGTAAACAGCTTTTTAATACAGTTACTAGTGTCTCAAAAAGAAATTCAAGGGCTGAGAGTGTAGTGTAGCTCAGTGGTAGAGCACTTGCCTAGCGTGCACAAGCTCCTGGATTTGATTCCCAGAGTCACCAAAAAAAAAAAAAAAAAAGGAATTTCAAGTGGCGTGTTCAAACTCATGTGTCATCTAAGCACACAGCTGAAAACAGATGTTTGGATGCACACACAGACAAACTATTCTTTCATATGTACTAAATTACTGTGTCAAATTCAGTGTGCAAACTTTCTGTAGCATGTGAAAGGTGCTATGTGTGTTCTTTTTTATACTGGAGGTAGAAGAGTGCTGGTTGGAATGTACGTGGGAGCTCCACCATCTTGTTATCTATATTAGTTTGTTTTTTATTGCTAATAACACAGTATTATAGACTGAATCCCCTACATGCCTGTCAGCTTGTCATGCTGTGATACTTTTTTTGTTCCCTCTGTGATGTTGCTGTGATACTGAAAGCTATTCCACTGGTATTCCAGTGGTGTTTCAGAAATCAGCAGGGCCACCCACGGTGGACAGGTTTCAGTTAAGCCTCCAGACTATGATAGACTAGGGAGAAGGACCCAACAGCCCACACCAAAACAACCATTGAAAACTCTACAAATAGCAGAGAAGCACTGTCAAATATAGTGCCTAAAAATGAGCCCCCTAGGCTAGAAGGCATCCAAGAAATGACTGAGAAATAGTTGCCTCTTCAAAGTAGAGTCAACCTTAATGATGAGAATATATTAAAGCCTCTGGGACCTCCTTTTGCTGATACGACATGACTCAAAATGAGAAGCAACATGGTGGCTGCAACAATGCACTCAAATATAAGAAGACAGTGTATATGGCAGTGTTGGTTAGTGTTTTATTCTGTTGTATATAGGATCACTGAGTTGGATTCAACTTGATGGCACCCAACAACAACATAGATTAAATAAATTATAAAGAAAAGAGGATTGGAGTGAGTGGATGGGGGCTTATGGTTCTTGTCCAAGGATGAGGGGTTCCATTTGGCAATGGCCTTTTTGGTGGCAGAGCATTGAGGCAGTGTAGGGCATCACATAACCAGATAGGAAGTGCATGAGACACCTGACCAAACTGGCTTTTATGGCAGACCCAGATTGAAAGTAACACATAAATCCATTAATTCATTAATGGTATGAATGCATCCACCCATCCATGAGGGCAGAGCCCTAATCATCTCTTAACAGTCTCACCTGGTCTTACCTCTTAATATCTCATAATGGGAATTAAATTTCGATATAAGTTTTAGACAGGACAAACCATATTCAAGCAGAATCTATTTCTTACATCTTTTATTTTAATAAAAAATTTGTTTTCATCTTTCCCCAGTTATCAGTTTATTTTTTCTAAACAGCATTAAAAGAAGGAAGTTCAAAAAAGGGCACTATTATCTCATAATTTCTAACTAAATCCTATCTTATGAAAATTATCCTTTAAAGCTTTCACTGGAGGCAAATATTTGTTGTTGTTAGGTGTCGTTTAGTCAAGTCTGACTCACAGCAACCCTCATAGAGTTTTCAATGGCTGATTGTTTCCTGATTGCCTTGGGAGTGGACTGCCATGTCCTTCTCCCATTTTTGCAGTGCTAGGAATTGAACCCAGGACCTCAGAGACTGCAGAGCAGTGCTCTACCAACTGAGTTAAATCTTAGCCCAGCACTTTATACGTTCAGTTTTTCATTTGGCCTCACATCAAGTCTGTGATAGAGGCAGGGCAAGAAGAATTATTCATTTTACAAATTAGGAAAGAGGTCAGAAAGGGGTTTTTGTTTGTTTGTTTGTTTGTTTGTATCCCCCTCAGGGCCTTGTACATTTGCAAGTGCTCTACCACTGAGCTTCACCCCCAGTCCCTTTTTTCTATTTTTGTATTTGGAGACAGGGTATTGCCAAGTTAAGCAGGCTGCCTCTGGCCTCAAACTTTCGATTCAAGCATTTGGAACCAATCAAGGTGCCTCTTGCCTCCACTTCCCAAATCTCTGGGATTATAGGTACGCACCACAATGCCGGGCCCGAGGTCAGAGAGTTTAAAGAGGATGTAAAATGACTTATTGTTTGTTCAGTCCAAATGACTACAGATACCTTATTTCAATGAGAAAGGGTCCCTTTTAGCTGCTTCTTCTTCTTCTTCTTCTTCTTTTTTTTTTTTTTTTTTTTTGTGGTACATGGGGTTGAACCCAGGGCCTCACACTTGCATGCTTTGCAAGTGCTGGACCACTGAGCTTCACCCTCAACCCATTTTTTTACTTTTTTTGAGACAGGGTCTTGCTAAGTTATGCAGACTGCCTCTGGTCTTGAACTTGTGATCCTCCTGCCTCCACCTCCTGAGCTGCTGGAATTACAGTAGTGCGACACCGCGCCGGCTTCCATTTTAGCTTCTTGTAGCTTTTCTGAGTTCTAAATTATTACGCAAAATAAACCCTAAAGAAATAAATTCCAGGGGCTGGGGATTTAGCTCAGTGGTAGAACATTTGCCTGGCATGTGTGAGGCCCTGGGTTCAATCCCCAGCACCACAAAAAAAAAAAAAAAAAAAAAAAAAAAAAAAAAAAAAAAAAAAAAAAAAAAAAAAAAAAAAAAGAAAGAAAGAAATTCCTTGGTTTATGTTCTTGTATGGCTAAACCCAATTACAACAAATACTATTCCAGAGAAGATAATAAAAATAATAAGAGTAACTTATATTAATCATTAATTATGTATCAGCTGTGCGTGGTGGTGCATGCTTGTAATCCTAGCAGCTTGGATCCTAGCAGGCAGAGGCAGGAGGATTGCAAATTCAAGACCAGAGGCAGTCTGTGTAATTTAGCCAGACCTTTTCTCAAAAAAGTAAAAAAACAAAAAAAATATGGGCTGTGTGTGCAGCTCAATGGTCCAGCACATGCAAAACATGAAAGCGTAAGGCCTTGGGTTTAAACCCCAGTACCGCAAAAAAATTAAAATATTAAAAAATAAATTATGTATCAGTTACTGTATTAAGTGCTTTATATATTTTAACTCATTTAATCATCATAATATTCCAAAGCATAAAGGATCTGTTATTTACTCCATTTTACAGATGAAGGAAGTACAGATGGGCTTGGTAAAATCTAGTAATTTGCCCAAAGTTGTGGAAGAAATTTTCTTGAATCCACTAATGGACCCAGCTCAAACTGACTCCAAGTTCAGTTTCTTTCTTTCTTTCTTTCTTTCTTTCTTTCTTTCTTTCTTTTTTAAAGATAGTCTCCCTAGGTAGCCTGGGCTGTCCTTGAACTAGCAGTTCTCTTGCCTCAGCCTTCAGAGTGCTGGATTACAGGCATATGCCACTACACCCAGCTTCTATTACTATTAAATGTGCTTTACACAAAACTAATTGTATATCTCTGCTGATGACACAAAATAAAGGTATTAGTAGATCTTCCTACAATGAATTGTCTTTCTCAAAAGTGCTATACTGCTTATACATATATAAAGTGGTGCAGCCACTTGTTTTTGTTCTTGTTTTTGTCTTTTTAATCTCTATTAGTAAATGATGATGGGGTACAGAATATTATAGCATTGGCTTTTTCCACTATGCATCCTTTACATTACTTCTGGCAACACTTTCATCAACCGTAAGGACTATGGAGCCTTATGGCTAATATGTAGTAAGACCCAAATGCATATTTGGGTTATATTCCCCTATTTTTCCAATGTATTCATGAAGTTGTGCTGTTTACATTGAGATTATCCTCTCCCACTTGATCCCTCCACATTGACCCTCCTTCCCATCCCACCTTTCACTATCTTCACTTCCTTCTGCTAGTTCTCTCCCTCCTCCTTTCTACTCTTTATATTGTTTCTTCTTCACCGAGTTTAATTGTGCATCTTTATATATCAATTTATGTATAGGATTTTTTCTTCCTTTAAGTATGATTCAGTTCCCATCTATGAGTGAGAACATATGGTATTTCTCTTTTTGAGCTTATGTTTATTAGCTTAAGATGATGTTATTCAGTTCCATCCATTTTGCTGCAAATGACATTTCTTTTTTTTTATTGCTGAGTAGGATTCCATTGTATATATGTACCATAATTTTTTATACATTCTTCTGTTGATGGGCACCTTGATTGGTTCCATATCTTTGTTATTGTGAAAAGTGCTGCATTGAATATGGAGATGCAGGTGTCTCTGTAGTATGACTACTCATCTCCCTTTGGGTATATTCCCAGTAGTGGTATAGCTGGGTTGTATGGCAGTTGTATTTTTAGTTTTCTGAGGTATCTCCATATTGATTTCCAAAGTGGTTGAACCAATTTACAAGCCCACCAACAGTGTAAGAGGGGTCCCTTTTCTCCACAACCTCGCTGGCATTTGTTATTATTTGTTTTGTTTATCTTGGCCATTCTTACTGGAGTTAGGTGGAATCTCAGAGTTGTTTTGATTTGCATTTCCCCAATGGCTAGGGATACTGACCATTTTTTCATGTTTTTCATAGCCTTACAAACTTCTTCACTTGAGAGCTGTCTGTTCAGTTCCTTTGCCCACTTGTGTATTGGATTATTTGTTATCTTGGGATGTGCTTTCTTGAGTTCTTTGTAAATTCTAGAATTAGTCCTCTGTTAGATGTAAAAGATGCAAAACTTTTCTCCCATTCGGTGAGTTTTTCCTTAACTCTGCTGATTATTTCCTTTGCTGTACAGAAGCTTTTTAATTTCATGTAATTCCATTTGTCTATGCTTGGTGCAATTTCCTGAGCAATTGAGTCTTGTTAAGGAAATGGTTTCCTATGCTTATGTGTTGGAGTGTGTTGCCTTATCTTTTCTTCTAGTAATTTTAAGGTTTCTGGATTTATGTGGAGGTCTTTATCCATTTCAAATTAACTCTTATGCAGATTGAGAGGTATAGGTCTGTTGTCATTTTTCTGTAGGTGAAAATCCAAGTTTCCCAGCACCATTTGTTGAAGAGCCTACCTTTTCTCCAATTTGCATGCTTAGCTCCTTTGTCAAAGATCAGGTGGCCATAGATGTGTTAGTGTATCTCTGAGTCCTCAATTCTGTTCCACTAGTCTTCAGGTCTATTTTTGTGCCAGTACCAAGCTGTTTTTCCTACTATAGTCCTGTAGTATAGTTTAAAGTCAGGGATTGTGATCCTGCCTGCACTAATTTTGCAGGTTAGGATTATTTTGGCTATAGTGGTCTTTAGTGTTTCCATATGAATGTTTGGATTATTTTTTTTTATTTCTGCAAAGTCTGTCATTGGAATTTTAATAGGGATTGCATTAAATCTGTAAATTGCTTTTGGTAGTATAGCCATTTTTACAATATTGGTCCAGCCACTTTGAAAAATAATTTCTTACAAAAGTAAGCACATGCTTAGCATATGATGAAATGAAAACATGTATCTGTACCAAGATCTGAATGGGAATATTCATAGCAGCTTTATTCATAATAACCTCAAAGTGGAAAAAACCTAAATGCCTATTAACTGGTGAATGGATAAGCTGATAAATTCAGTCAGCAATACAAAGGAAATACTACTGATCCACACCAACCAAGTTAGATGAATCTCAGAGGCATCATGCTAAGTTAAAGAAGCCAGCTACAAAATGCTACATTCTTTATAATTCCCTTTAATGGGATTCTAGAAAATTAACTATACAATGCTGACAGAAAACAAATCAGTGATTGCCAGAAGCTGGGAATGGAGAAGGGAATTGCCTAAAAAGATTCAAAGGAACTTTAGGATGATGGAAACATTTTGTATCTTAATTATTACATTGTCTATGCAAGATTCTAATGGGAGAAGGATGTGGCACTCCACTCCCAGAAATAATCCTGGAACAATAAGCCATTGAGAACCCTCTGAGGGTTGCTATGAGTCAGACACAACCTGATGGCACCTAACAACAACAACAACAACAACAACATGCAAAACTATGTTGTTGTTGTTGTTAGGTGCCGTCGAGTCGGTATCCGACTCATAGCGACCCTCATAGGGTTTTCAATGGCTAACTGTTTCGGGATTGCCTTGGGAGTGGATTGCCAGGCCCTTCTCCCATTTGTGCGGTGCTGGGAATTGAACTCGGGACCTCAGAGACTGCAGCGCAGCGCTCTACCAACTGAGCCAAATCCCAGCCCGATGCAAAACTATACATGTACTGAAACACATGCAACTTTCTACTTTAAAAAAGGAGATTTATTGTGTAAATATGTCTCAGTCTGACTTAAAACCAACTCTAGTATTAGACATAGGTCTTGGGAAGATAAGGGTGTAGCTCAGTGATAGAGCACTTACCTACCCCTGGGTTCAATCTTTAGCACACAAAAACAAACCAACAAACAACTCCCAGTCTTTGCCTCAGCTGCTTTTCAGGGGTATTTGATTATAAGCTGTTGTCAAAGCAAGGTTAGGGCAAGGTTGTCAGAGTCCGTTTGTTGACTTATAAAGCAGTGATTACCTTCAACTTCTCAATCACCCCTTCGGGGGAACCCTACAGCTCTCCTCATTTATTTTCTTCTCAGATGTTCTATCTACTTCCTTCTATGATACAAAGGAGTGTTTCAAAACCAATTTCCCAAACAGCAGCCAGACATCAAAAAGAGAAAGGAATTCAGAAGATTAGAAATTCTTACTTCATTTGCCACACACACAAAAAAGGCTGATCTTTGTATAAATCAGGATACTCCAGAGAAACCAAACAAATAGGATGTATTTGTGTGTATATATGGAGAGAAAAGAGAGAGAGGACGAAATCATCTCACATAATTATGAGGGCCAACAAGTCTGAAATCTGCAGGGTGAGTCATCAGGCTGGAGACCCAGGGGAGAGCTGATGTTGCAGTTTAAGTTCAAACTCATCTGCTGCAGAATTCACTTTTTCTCAGGGGAGGACAGTCTTTTTGCTTTATTCAGGCTTCCAGATGATTGGATGTAGCCCACTCACATTATGGAGGGCAATCCGCTTTATATAAAGTCCGCCAATTTAAATGTTAATATCATCCAAAATAGCCTTACTATCTAGAAATATGTTTGCCACATATCTGGGCACTATGGCCCAGCGAAGTTGACACAAAAAAGTAACCATTATAACCTTCATTGAGATCTGTTTTCCTTCCAACTTTTAAATACACACAAGAAATGGAACTTTAAGTAATGAATTCCTCAAAGCATTGCTTGCCGAGCTGGGCACTGTGGCTCATGCCTGTAATCCTGGAAACTTGGGAGGCTGAGGCAGAAGGATTGCAAATTTGAGGCCCGAGGGAGCCTGCATAATTTAACAAGACCCTGTTTCAAAATCAAAAAGGGACTGGGGGTGCAGCTCAGTGGTAAAGTGTTTGCTGAGCATGTGTAAGACCCTAAATTCAATCCCTAGCACCATAAACCAGAAAACCAACCAACTAACCAAACAAACAAACAAATGAAAACAACAACAAAATAACCCCCAGCCATTGTTTTCCAAACTTAGGTGATGATGGAAATCCCTTAGAGAAGCTTAGTAAATCTATAAGTTCCTCCCCTGAAGATTCTAACTTAGGAGGTCAGGTCTCAGTGGGGTCCAGAACTCTGTCATTTCCATAAGCACCCCCAGGCATTATGAACAGGCAGACTGGGCAATGGCACAGTAAAGCAAAACTACTTTTAATCAAGGAACTAAGCTATCTGGTAGGATTATATGGGCATTTGCTCAAAGTGATCTGTGACTTGAAGCTGTTTTAATGACACACAACAAAGTCTATTTAAATTTCCATTTATTAACTGGGGGTGTGGAAGTGTCTTCCTGTAATTCTAGCACATAGGAGGATCTAGAATTCAAGGCCACACTAGGCTAAATAGCAAGGCTCTGTCTGAAAAAAGCAAAACAAAATGAAAATCCCTTTTATTAACCAATTGCTACTGCCCTGGGCCTCAGCTGAGTGTCTTCCTGAAGGAACTCCATTAAAAGTGGGATGATATCATTGACTGACATAATGGCTGTGCCAACTGAAGGTAGGGGGCTCTGAACTTGTACAGGCTCATCTGGACCCTTCACAAAGGTGGGTGGAGGGCAGAGTCAGGGCTGCTCCCTGAGCAGTAGCCTCCACCACACCCTGAGAAGATCCAGTGTGTGTCCTTTTACAAAGCTGCACCTGCACCTCAAGTGGGAAAGCAGCTTAGAAACCAAAGGAGGAAGTACACTCAATACTTTTAAAACAGATATTGATATTCTTTTCTTATCTTTTTTTTTTTTCAGGAAAGCTTTAGCCTGGAGTAGAACAGATATCAGATAAATATCTTGAAGCTTCTCAAGAGTGCTCATGGGGAAAAGAGGTTTGGCTTTTCCCCCTATGTTCCCAAAGATAGAAATAGCCTCAGCAGGTGCAAACTGTAGAGGTAGTGTATTATGGGCTGGACAAAAGGAAAAACAAATAGAAAGAATAAGGCATCCTATCCAGACCAACCATTGCTCACCTGTGGCCCTGCACTCACTGCTGTGGGTCCTGGATGAGCAGTGGCCCACTCTGGGCTTTCTCAACTGTGACATGAGACTAACCTTCTCTGGCTGTGGGGAGGATTAAATGAGATATTTGTAAAGCTCTTAGCAAAGATCTGGGTACATAAATAGCATTCAGTAAGGGGGTAGATGGTAAAAATAACAGCCAAGACAGAGAAAGGTGAAGATATTGCCTAAAGGGAAAGTAAATTTCTCACCCCTGGGAGTGTGCAAGCACAGTCCCCACCATCCCTTGGAAGCAAGTGTTGCATGGGTAGTTGGGTTGGACATTCAAGGGCCTTTTCTCCCTGAGCAATTTTATGGCACTTAGAAAAGGTGGGGAATACAGTTTTGTGCTTGTTATAAGATTATCCTTTTGATTTTAGTGAAAACATTTGCTTTCAGCAACCAACACTTAGCCTTTGAGTTTAAAAATCTAAGAGCTTATGATTTGGATTGCTGCTGGGAAGTTTGGACATTGCACAATGTTCACTTCTGTTCCAGCCTTAATACCAAAGTGTGGAATATGAATCACAAAACAAAGTTATGGCAAATCTAGACCAAAAGAGCAAGGAAAGGAACCAAATCAGTTTTGACTGACACACCCCATGCATAACGAACACTGATAGCAGAGAGAGGCATGGGATGTTGCAACTGTAATTTTCCCTTAATGTGTCATAAAGGGGCTGGGATTTAGCTCAGTTGGTAGAGTGCCACTCTGCAGTCTCTGAGGTCCTGAGTTCAATTCCCAGCACCACAAAAATGGGAGAAGGATATGGCAATCCACTCCTGAGGCAATCCCAAAAACTCTATAAGGGTTGCTATGAGTCGGATAATACTCATTGGTACCCAACAGCAGCAGCAGTATCATAAAGATGCCCAAATGTTCACAAGAATCAGGATAAAGACAAAGGAGAATTGCTACCATCTTCTCATCTTGTCAAGGATTTTCAATTAAACATGGTACATTAAATGCATTTATCGTTTATTTATTTTTTGTGGTAGTAGGGGGTTGAACCTAGGGCCTTGCACATATTTTGCAAGTGCTCTATCACGGGGCTGCACCCCAACCCGTTTTTTATTTTTAACTTTGAACCAGGGTCTTGCTGAGTTATGCATGTTGCCTCTGCCTCCCGAGTTGCTGGGATTACAGGCGGGTGCCACTGTACCCAGCCACATTTATCTTTTCTGTCTGAAAGACCATGAGTAAACACATAGGAGTAAACACACACTCACACAGCACCCCCAAAAGGAAACTAGAGGTAATTTGAGGTGGAAAAGTTTTGGAAGAAGTGGATGTGGGAGCCATCACTGATAGCAGAGATGAGAAATCTAAACTCCAAGTGCTTACAGAGGGAGGCAGCCAGGAGAAGCAAGCCAGCTCACAGAAACCTGGCAAGTCTCAGGAATTCAGGTGTTATGTGTTGATGAAGGTGTAGGTTCATTATGGAAATGAAACAGGGGACTGGCTGAAAGTTAAAAAAAGAAAATTTATAACACCGTATATTTTCCTTTCTCACCAATCCTTACCTTCCAGGAATTAGACATTTATTCTCTGGAAAGTTTGAACACAAGAGGCTACCCATTCCAGATATCAGCATATCTTAGATCTTAGAGGAAGGTGAGAAGGAAAGGCTTTATTGAAAATAGGGAGAATGAGCAAAAAAGGAAGAGTCCATAAGCCTCCTCCCTTTCTAACTTTCAGAACAATGGCAGCCAGGGGTGTAGCACACAGGCAGAAGACTGGGTCTTCTGCAAAAGATCCATAGATCCTGACATTTTGGGAGTCCCAGTTAAAAGGATATTGCTGTTTTGAGTGTGGCTTGTCTCCCAAATACTCATGGGTTGAAACTGTGAAAAGTGATTAGGTTGTGGGGTACCATCCTCAGAAAGGATTAGTAACCATCACACAGGAGTGAGTTGGGGATCTCAGGGATGGATTAGGTACTTTGAGAATGGGATGTTATAAAGTGAGTTTGGCTTCCTTGGCTTGCATTCTTGCTTCATCTCTCACCAGGTGACACTACCCACCCCCAGTATTACTGTGTCTCTCGAACACATGCCTGCCCTATAATGCTATCTCCTATGACACCCTTACTGGAAGCCAATGCCAGTGTTATACTTTTGGAGCTGCAAAACTGTGAGCTAAATAAACTTCATTTGTTCATAAAGTACCTAGTCTCAGGTATTTTGTTATTCCAACAGAAATCAGACTATGACACACACTTGATCTCCCTGGAGCAGTGCCTAATATTTAACAAGCCCCACTCATATACCTTCCAGTGAGTTCTATAATATCTCACTCTTAAATTTGGTCAGATGACTAGAAATCACCAGATATTTGAAGGAAACCAACACAAAAGACAAAGAACAAAGCATATAAAAGAAAATTTAAAAGACCTTGGAGGAAATAGAGATAATGCAGAGCAAAATTTAAGAAAAAAAAAAGAAAAACTAACAAACAAAAATCTTCTAATGTCCTCAAAGAAATAGAAAGAGATAATATGCCTAGAAAACAATAACAGGATATCACAAAGGAAAAATTAGAGAACAGAAAATATGCCCTTGAAAATGTAAACTATAACAACCAAAATGAAATATTCAATTGGAAAATAAAATCTCTCTTAGAGAGTTGGTGAAAAAGACAGAAGACAGGCAATAGGGGGAAAAAAGATAAAAAAAATATTATAGGGTCAATCTGGAAAGTTCTATATCTGAATAACAGAAGTTCAAGGAAGAGAGACTGGAAAAAATTCAAGTGAAGAAAAGTATTAAATGGATAGCATAAGATATTTCTCAGTAGATAATGACATCATTCAGTAGACTGAATCTGACCATTGTGTGCCTGCTCTAATGAGTGAGAAGCGTTTACCATGTCACATCATTTAAAATTCAGTGGCAATTAGACCAGGAATAAATAGATGGTCTTAAAAAATTCTAGAAAGAGGAAAAAAATGGAGAAAAAAGTGAGAGTCCACAGAGTAAGAGACAGAATGGCACTAGATTTATGAATAGTGACACCACAATCCAGAAGACAAGAAAGCAGTGCCAACAAAATTATGCCAAATGGATGTAGAATTCTGTATCTAAGTGAACTATCAAGAATGAGGATAGAACAATGACATTTTAATATTTTAGGTCCTTAAAACTTCATATTCTAAGTGTATGTTTGAGGAAATACTGAAAATGAACTTCACCAAAATGAGGGTATAAGACAAAAAAGAAGCCACAGGGTTCCGAAAACAAGTTCTATGCTGACCTAGAACCACATTGCTCAGATTTCCTTCAGAAAATGACTTGTTGCTCAGGTGGAGCAGTGTGGTTAGTTGACAGCCTCTAGCCAGTTGCTCCTTTGGGACCTTCCTCAGCTTTTGAGCCAGGGTTCCATTATTTGTGGGATGGCCCTTAGTCAACAATTGAGCAAGGTGTTGATAAAAAGACTTACCCATTTCTAGCCATCAGGGAGTCTTTCTAAAGGACAGTTCACTGACCCTGCCCATTGGGCTGGTGGATTCTTTGCCAAGTTTTCAAGATAAGTGAACAGCTCCACCATCTGATCCTGCTCTGCCCTTTTTCTTTTGTGGGTAGTACTCCTCATTAAATCTTGGGACTCTTAACTGTGTCCTGTGTCTCCTCAAAGAATGCAACTGGCACAGGATGTAATATAGTAAAGAAGAAAAGAAAAATCCTGCAATGAGAATTGTTCAGCAGGTTTCAAGAGTAACAACCCTGATTAGGTTAGATAGACTTCAGGATCCCAGGAAGTAACCTCCAAGTTTAAAAAAACACTGATGAAATAATCTAATAGGTTCTACTATGTAGAACCTATTTAAAAGAAATTTTACAGCATGATAGGAGAGTCTAGAAAGACACAGGGAAAAGTACATACAAGTGCAAGAGAAAGGAAAGGCAAATAGTAACTACAGGAAAAACAAAAAATTATAAAAGAGAAGAAATATAGTCATACTATACTATTTGACTTTTTTTTTTTTTTTTTTAGGTGCCCTTGAGTCAGGTCCCACTCATAGAGACCGTCAAAGGGTTTCAATGGCTGATTGTTTTGGGAGTGCTTTGGGAGTGTATTGCCACATCCTTCTCTCATTTTTGCAGTGCTGGGAATGGAACCCAGGGCTTCAGAGTCTGTAGAGTGGCACTCTACCAACTGAGCTAAACCCTAGCCCTTTGATTTGCCTTGTTGTTGTTGTTGTTAGGTGCCATCAAGTCTGACTCATAGCAACTCTTATAGGGTTTTCAATAGCTGATTGTTTTGGGATTATCTTGGGAGTGGATTGCCACATCCTTCTCCCATTTGACTTGCCTAGGAACATAAAAATATAAAAATTAAATATCAGTTTAATTTTAAAACTTGTGTTATATGTGGTGGAGCTAGTGAAAGGGCTAAATATCCATTGTATCATTAATTATGAAGTCAAGAGATAATGTCTAAAATTGGTGGGTGTGTAATAGAATAAATATGGCAAATATCAGCAGAAATGGCTGAAAAAGTTCAAAGTTGTTTCTCTGGCAAGTGATGGAAGTGTGAAGTCGAGGAATGCTGTTCTCTTTTACAAGTATATTACAGTTTAACTTTGGCTATACAGATACAATTTTTTTAAGAAGTACTTTACAAAAAGAAGGAAAACTCATAGGCTGCAAGTAGAAACCTCATCAACAGGCTTTGGTTTCCAATAGAAGCCTCAGATGCGTCGAGGGAAGAATGGTGCGAGGGATGGTCATAGCCTGCAATTATGGCCCTAATCCCAGGCACTGTCCCCACTGCGCAGTGTGCATGGCTGAAAGGTGCCTCCACCCAGATGCTGTGATTCTGAATGTTATAAGCCAAGAGGCCCTGAGCGGGAAGTCTCTCCCCCATCCACTTGACCCACTGTCTTGTCGACTTGGAATTTCCTGGGTTGCTTAGGGAATGTTATTGATCCTGGATGGAATTCACTTATTGGAAAAGAAGAAAAGAGAAACAGAGTTATTATCAGCCAAGTGGTTAGGGAAAGTCCAAATACCATAATAAAAGAAAGAGAAGGAATACATCAAATTCCAGTGAACTGCTTTTGTCAGAAAATATTTTTAAGCTGGGGCCTGGTGGTCAGAGTTGGTGATAACAGGCAACCAGGGAAGTTTGGACAGAGGTTTACAGGTAGGTGGCAGAGGAGGAAAGTCCTAGGAGGTCACAATACAGGAGAAACACTGTGTTTGCTCCCTGTACTGATGAACAGGTTGCGATAGGAAGATTAGGAGCCCTTGGTCCAGATAAGGCGTGGTGAAGGGAGCCAGACAGAAATTATATAAACACAACAGACAGTGTAGGAGATCTGGAGATAGGCATAAAGGCATCCTAGATGGAAACTCAAATGCCTCCTGTGGGGAGGTAGGGTGCATGGTGATAATGCTGAACAACTGTGGGGGCTCTGATTAGCAACAGACTCTATCTTAAAGGATGATTTGGAGACAACCAGAGACATTACCACAGAAGTTAGGTTTTATGTTGAGTGGAGAAAGGTATAAAAGCAATCGCAGCTTTTCACTTTCTTTAGAAAGTTTTAAATTTCTACCTTTATTCAGTTTTGAAGTTCATTATAATTTCCCAGGAAGCTGCAAAGAGACTATAGAGAGCTTCCTTGTACCCTCTACCCGGCTTCCCCTAATGATTGCATTATACAAAACTATACTATAATATCAGAACCAGGAAATGATATTGATTCAATGTATGCACATGGCTCTATTCCACTGCATAACATCCACAGATTTCTGAAAGCATCACCAAATCTAGATACAGAATATTCCATCACCACTAATGTCTTCCTCTAGCTGCCCCTTTACAATCAGAACTTCCACCCCTCTTCCCCCCACCATCCCTAATTCCCAGCAACCACCAATCTGCTTTCCATCTCCATAATTTCATCATTTTGAAAATGTAATACAAATAGATCCATATAGAGTTAACTTTTGTAATTGACTTTTGTTCACTCAGCATAATACCTCTGAGGTTCATCCAAGTTTTTGCATGTACTGAGAATACAGTACACAATAATTTATTTAACTACTCATCTATTAAGGGATGTTTTGGTTGTTTCCAGTTTGGGACTATTACAAGTAAAGCTTCTATGAGCCTTGTGTCCAGGTTTAGCATGGACAGTAATTTTAATGTATATGGGATAAATGCCCACCGGTGCAATTGCTGCCCTGTATAATAGAAGTAAGAGTTGTATGTGTTTAGTTGTATAAGAAATTACCATGCTACTTTTCAGCATAGGAAAGATGAGGCATCTCCACATCCTCACCAACATTTGGTATTGTTATATTTCTTGTTTTAAAAGATCAGAAACTTTCTGCTGTCTTCCCCTTTTTCCTTCTTAAATAAAATAATCAATATTATATATGTGTATGTATAAAATCTAGGTAAGTTCAAAGCATAATAAAACTAACACCTGTTAAAAATTAGAGCATTACCAAACCCCACTCTACCCTCTACCTTTCTCACCAAGAAGACAAACATACTTCTGACAGTGCAAACCAGTTCTCTGGGAAAAAGCTCTGATTTACAGTACTTGTCCATTTCTGTGGTGTAAAGACTCCCACATGATTGATACCAAGATACTATCCTGGAGGAACTGAGCTTGGAGCTGGGAAGAGATGTGCAGTCACCTCTTATAAGCCTGCATAAGCCTATTCTGGCACCATTGATCCTGAAGTTAGAGTTTGTCATTCCAGGAAAAACTGAATAGCTTATGTATACCCCCAGGACTTCCACATCCTAATCCCTGGAACTTGTGAATGTTACCTAATATGATGAAGATTTTGCAAATGTGATTAAATTAAGAATCTTGAGATGGGAAAGTTGGGTCCTAAATACAATTATAAGAGTCCCAATAAAATGGAGCAGAGATTCAACTGTAAAAGGGAAGGCAATGTGACCATGGAGGCAGGCATTGCAGTGAGGTGGCCAAGGAATGTTGGCAGCCACAAGCAGCTGGAAGAAGCAAGGAACAGATTCTTCCCTAGGGCCTCCAGAGGAAGCACAGCCCTGCCAAGGCCTTGATTTTTAGCCCAGTGTAACGAATTTCAGACTTGTGGCCTTTAGAACTGTGAGAGAATAATAATCTTTTGTTTTAAGCCACCAAGTTTGTGGTCATTTGTCATAGTAGTCACAGGAAACCAATACACACAGTGTTTCATACGTAGTACTAAAATATCCATCTATCTTATTCTTTTAATTGACTTTTATCTTATAAAATTAACAGATAGATACACAGGTAGATTCTGGGGCTCGATTTTTTTTCCCACCAAACATTCTGGCTAAGATTTATCCATTTTATTTCACGTAACTATACTTCATTCATCTTCACTGCTGAAAAATACCCTATCATGTGCTTGTTGTTGTTGTTAGGTGCCTTCGAGTCGGTATCCAACTCATAGCGACCCTCATAGGGTTTTCAATGGCTGACTGTTTTGGGATTGCCTTGGGAGTGGATAGTTTTCCATTATTCGGTTAGATTGGATTTTTTTCCCCCTCAACTGAGATTATACCCATGATGTCACATTTTTATGTAATTTCACTCAAACTGAGTGAGATAAAAATTGTGGTTAATAAGCTGAAACAAATGTGAAAATTCTATGGGATTCCAAACATTCCATTAAGAGTAAATATGAGTCACCTTCCCAAGAAGGACAGACAGCTAGATAAGGAGAGTTGAAGTGTGATGCAGCACAGTCTCTCCTCAGCAGTCTGGCGATGTGCTCAAGCACAGGAGAAAGGATGATGTCCAATCAGCCTCTCAAATCCCAAACTCCAGTTACAAAGAAATGTGGTCAGACAGGAGGAGAAAGGGCCACTTTGCTTAAGGAAGAGCCAGGTAAGTCTAGAAGGCTGGACTGAGACACTGTGACTAACCAGTGGAGAGTGACCCTCAGATGAAAATCATGAATAAGATGGCTTCACAAAGCGACCTGACTAGTAGCTGGACAAAGGACCCTGGCCTTTTCCAAATATCCAGGAAGATACAAGGCAGGAATGAACCAGAATGAACCACGGATGACTCAGCCTGGGATGAAATGGGCGAGTGTGCATGAGACATTTTTTCCTTGTCTCTTGGAAGGCTTGCCCTGCACAGAGTCTTGCTTCAATGCAGGTGACTCAGCTCACTGACCAGTGACTCATCTCCCAGGCCTCACTAGCCAGTCACCCGTTTCTTCACCTGCGATCACATATGGGAGCCCTTTCCTCAGCTGCCACTGAAATTCTCCCTCCATGAGAAGCTCACTGTGCTTTTGGGGGGACATGGACGGTAGGTCTCATTGTGTTCCTCAAGCAAGTGAAATCCCCATTAACCTTCTCAGGTTTTCACCTAGAACTGCTGGGTCAAGGAGGGTTTGGATTTCTCATTTTGGTACATTCCCATTACCCTAGAACCCTACACACTTTAGCCCATGAGTCCATGAGTGCTTCTTATCGAGGAGCACCTGCCCACTACTTCCCCACTGGCAGTGCACTGACAAGAAAGGCTGTAGAAAGGGAGGACACTTGGCGGGGCAGGGAAGCCTAGCAGGCTTCAAGTGGGTTAGCAGTCAGCACCTTAGACATTTCCTGGGCAACGCCTTTCTTGTGGTCTTCCCCACGGCACGATCTCTGGGGCTACAAAGCTGCCTGAGCAAAACCTTTCTTGTGGTCTTCCCCATGGCACAATCTCTGGGGCTACAAAGCTGCCTGAGCGCACCCCCTCACATTCATCCTTCCTACATGTTTTTAGGTAATTTTTAATTGTTCACTATCTGGTCATCTAGTCTGAGGAAAACATATTTTTTTTCCATCATTCTTTTCACTGTTTGCCCTTGTGCCTCCTAATTTCTCACATAATCTACTTTGAAGACTAGGTAAACATCCGGGCAATGATTAATGTCAAAGAAAGTAAAAGGGTAAGGTAGCTTTCACTACCCACATTATCCCTAACCCTTATCACTTAGGGACAACCAAGAACAGTCTGTTTGCTACAATTTCCTATCATAAGTAGAAATTGCTTTTTTTTCTAGAGTGTTGGGAAGAATACAAACCAGCTAAAGCACATTGACAGGGTACTCAAGTCTTCCAACTTTTCATGTAAAATTCTCTTTCCATTACACAATATCCTATTTTTTGGAGTTGAACCTGAACACATACTTGCTGTCAGTGGTTCAGCAGGACATTAGACAGGTCACTCCTGGCTCCTATTGTCATGAATAGGCAGATGACAACTCTGAAAGTCTTTGCCAACAGCTGTCAGCAGTCTTTATTTTCACAATCATAGTCTGAGACAATAAACCCATTTGTAAGGCAATGTCTGATGCCTTTAGTAGCAACACTAACATTGGGTATGTTGCCAAATGCTTCCAACATTTCTAGATCTATTCAAAGTCAATGGCTCCTTTTGCAAACCTCAAAGACAAACACCACAACCATCCAAAATCAATAGAGAAGAGTGATAGATAGGGAAATAGGACTGGGTAGCACAAAGGAAAAAGAAATAACAAAGCCAAAGGTTATGGAGTGATTGCTTTCTAATTTGTCTTTATAAAAAGGAAAAGGAATCAAATGAGAAATTGGCAAGTCAGAGTGAAAATGTCAGAAACATTTAATATTCAAAGGCTTTGCCACACACTGTCTTGCACAATGTTAGAGGAAGTGAAGTTGAAATTGAGACTATTTTCACAAGTCTGAGCCAGCCAGGAAGCCAGGGGAAAATACTCTTAAATTTGGGAAAATTACAGTCCTGCTATTTGACATTCATTGGAGAAAAATATCAAATCTCAGAATTTATTCTGAGAAATTGAACAAGAGAAGTGCTTTAAGTCCTGTGCCTCATCCCAAGGAGGAAGGATCTCTATAGAATTCAGAAGCACTCTTGGTAGAAGCCATTAGGGAAGCCCCTGTCGAAGAAAAATGGATAAAGGGAGATAATATTTCTGCCCACTGGCTTGCTAAATGTTCAGGAGGACAAGGGTTTACAGAATCTGACTTTGAGGACTGGGGCCTGGGAAGAATCCATGAGTGAGTTTGGGCCTGGTCTCTGCCTTAGGCATGGGCATAGCACGAAAGGCAAATTAAACAAATACACTTACTACTTTGAAAAGGATAAATAATGCATGCACAAACCTTATCAGATAATAAACAATTATCAAGGTATCACAAGCAAAATTGTGTGGTGCTGACACATGGATAGTTGTAGAGTTCAGTGAAACAGACTGGAAGGTGCACGAATAGACTCAGATCCAAACAGAAATTTATATAGCATCAATTGTCATTTAAAAATGCTATTGGGACAACTGGGTAGCTATCCAAACAAAAGTAAATTCTAGATAGTTAAAAGAATGAAAATAACTACACAATCACTAGAAGAAATATAGATTTTTGTTTTTTCTAATCTAGGAATATTGGAGATCCAAGTGAGGTATATAAGGTTTAAACCATAAAAGACAAGACTGACAAACTTGAGCACATGAAAAGAAAAAAAAAATTCTGCATGGCTACTCCTTTGCATGAGTGGAGTCAAAAGAAAAACTGAAAAACCAGGGGATATGTGAGAATTTACAGTTCATATTAGAAGCCAAAAGAATAATCCTTAGCTGGGCGTGGTGTACATGCATTTAATCATAGCAACTCAGAAGGCTGAAGCAGGAGGATTGTGAGTTTGGGGCCAGAGGCAGGCTGCATATCTTAGGGAGACCCTGTCTCCAAAGACAAAAATAAAAGATGAACTGGGATACAGTCCAGTGGTAGAGCACTTACAGAGTATGGGCAAGACCCTGGGTTCAACCCCTAACTGCTACAAAACAAAACAAAACCTTTTCATGTATCAAGGGCTTCTACAAATCATTAAGACCAATAATCCATAATCACCCTTATTCATAATATGAGACATGCAAATTAAAGCTATAATTAAGTATTATTTTCATTCATTAGATTAGTATTGATAGGTTCTGAAGAAATGGTTACTGTCATGTCATTGGTACTAGTGCAAATTTGTTCAGCTTTCTGAAAGGCAATTGGAAAATACCTATTCAAATTATAACCGTACCAATACTTGTGGTTGTTGTTAGGTGCTCTCGAGTCAGTCCAACTCATAGTGACTTTATGTATAATACAATGAAACATTCCCTGACACTGTGACATACCTAGCACTATGTCAGTGCTTCTCTGCTATTTATAGGGTTTTTAATGATTAATTATTTCGGAAGTGGGCTGTGAGATCCTTCTCCCAAGTATACAGTACCAAGTATTCCCAGGCACTCTCTCATGCAAGTACTAACAGGGTCTGACCTTGCTTGGCTCCAAGATCTGATGAGATCAAACACCAGGGTGCAAGTGTTTCAACTCTTAGGTCCAGAAATTTGACTCAGGAATTTAATACATGGACATTTTTGCACAAGTGAAATAAAATATGTGTAAAAATGTTCTTTGTCACATTACTTATACCAATTGAACATCTGAAACTCTTGGGATAAAAAGTGTTTCAGATTTCTGAGGTTTTGTTTGCTTGTTTGTTTTGGGGGTATTTGCATAGATTTGACTAGTTGAGCATCCCTAATCCATAAATCCAAAATCCAAAATGCTCTGTAATCTAAAACTTTTTGAGTATATTTTTAGCACTAGAAAAGTTTCAGATTTGGGATTTTTAGGTTTGGAATGCTGAAGCTGTAATAGGAAAAGACTGAGTACCTCAATGTCCATCAATATGGGCTAGTTAAATAAATTTTCAAAATCCAATCAATGGACACTTCTTGACACTGCGCCATCCTGGGCACCATTGTCAGTGCCTCTTTCCTATTCATAGAGTTTTCTGAAACAATCAGCCATTGAAAACCCTATGAGTATTACTCTGAGTCAGGTTACAACTTGAGGGCACCTAACAACAACAATAATGGAAAACAATTTAGAGTAAATATTATCAAGACAATTAAGTTTTTCAAGATAAATTCATAAATTTGAACATAGCCAACTAAAATATCAAATGTTTTTCTACTCAAAACAAGACTAAATGATTTTGAAGTTGGACTATAAGAATAAACAGGTGGAATAAGTTTTCTTTTAGCCAGGCAGAGTGGGACATGCCTATAATCCTAGCAAGTCCAAAGATGGAGGCAGGAGGGTCATAAATTTAAGGACAGAGGCAGCCTGTGTAATTAAGCAAGACCTTGTCTCAAAATAAAATATAAAAAATGGGCTGGGGGTGCAGCTCAGCGGTAGAGCACTTGCAAGTATGTGGGAGGCCCTGGATTCAGCTCCCCAGCACTGAAAAATAGTTTTCTTTTCTTTTCTTTCTTTTTTTTTTTTTTTAAAGAGACATAGGATATTATAATACTTTAAAAATATGTATATATAGCCTTTGGAATCCTATAGCCCTGGGTTTCATTGTGGCTCTATCATTTACTAGATTGTGATCTCAAATGACTACTAGATTCTCTGAACATCTCATTAAGTGACATAATCCAGGTGACAATCTTGGTTTTGTGCCTAGGTCATTGTAAGTGCTCAGGAAATGTTAACTTTCTTCCTCTTCTCCTCCTCTTTATTATTACTAAGACCAAAAATGAATTGCCAGTGTTATCAGCTATGACAGTTCCATCAGTGTGATACTGGCCCGAGATCCAGGACACACAGTACAAGAGAGTCAGGCTATTCAGGAAAAGATCCCAGAATGTTTAAGAGTTTAATGACTCCCATAGGAAGCTCTCCAAAGTAGTGAGGCAGGGAAATATTCAAGATAGAACACTGGGGCATTTGGTTAACTATGTGAATCTATACCTCTGTCATACCCTATACAAAACAAATTTCAGATTAATTAAAGAATTAAATGTTTTTAAAGACCTTTTATTCTGAAATAATTATAGACTCATAGGAAGTTGCAAAAATAGTAGAGAACTGTATGAATTTTGCTCAGTGTCCCCCAACTATGACCTGTCTGATAGCTATAATACCAAATATGAAAACCAGGAAATGGGAAAATACTATTGATTAACTATAAATTTTATTCAGTTTCCACCCTTTTAAAATCCAGTATGTGTGTGTGTGTGTGTGTGTGTGTGGGTGTGTGTGTGGGTGTGTATGCATGCATTTGTTTTTAAAAATAGACTTCATTTATTTGTTTGCCTAAATGAAGTCCATATTTTACATTAGGGCTTACTATTGGTGCCGTGGGCTGGGGTTTAGCTCAGTTGGTAGAATGCATGATGTATTCCCTGAGGATGTAGGTTCAGTCCCCAGCCCTGCAAAAACAGGAGAAGGACATGGTAATCCACTCTTGAAGCAATCCTGAAAAACAATCAGCCATTGAAAACCCTATGAGGGTCTCTGTGGGTTGACCTGGCTCGATAGCACCTAACAACAATTGGTGTTACACATTCTAAGGGTTTGGATAAATACATAATGATGTGTATACATCATTATAATACCATGCAGAACATTTTTATAATCCTAAAAATCCCCTGTCCTCCACTTGTTCATCCCTGCCTCTCCCCAACTGCTAACAACCACTGATCTCTTCACTGCCTTCCTAGTTGTGCCCTTTCCACAATGTCAGGTAAAGGTTGAGGAGACCTAATCTGAAAATCCCCAAATGCTCCAAAATCCAAAACTTCTTGTGTACTGACATGATACCACACGTGGACACTCCACACCTGACCTCAAGTGAAGGTCACAGGCAAAACACAGAATCACTGCATACATTGTATAAAATTACCTTCAGGCTATGTGTATAGGGTGTATATGAAACATAAATGAATTTAGTGTTTAAACTTGAATTCATTCCAAGACATCTCATCATGTAAATACAAATATGCCAAAAAAAAAAAAAAAATCCGACGTCCAAAACACTTCTGGTCTCAAGTATTTTGGAGAAGGGATATTCAACCTGTAGTGGGCTCATACAGTATGCAGCCTTTTCAGGTTGGCTGATTTGACTTGGTAGTTTGTGGTTAAGTTTCTTCTATGTCTTTTCATAGCTGGATAGCTCATTTCTTTTTAGTAACAAATAATATTCCATTTTCTAGTAGTACCATAGTTTATTGACCTATTTATCTACTGAAAGATACCTTGGCCACTTCCATGTTTTGGCGTTTATGAATAAAGTTACTATAAACATCTATATGCAAGTGTTTGTATAGATATAGTTTTATTCTATGCAATTTTATCCTAATAAAAGATTTGTGTAATCACTACTACAGACAATGTACTGAGCTGTTCCATCAACACAAAACAATTCCTTCCTGCTGCCTCTGTCTTTGCTCTCATTCCCATCCCTTCCACCCCACGGTCCCCCTCCCTTCTCCCAGCCCCCAACACATATCTCATCCCTGTCCCCTGTCAAACACCTCTATCTTATAGTTTTATCAATCCAAAAATATTATATATTTGGGATGACACAGTACATAACCTTCTAAGATTATCCTCTTTTTTTCACTATAAAGTCACACATTTGAAGAAGGCAGAAATCCTAGAATTGCCATAGTGTAGTATTGGTGAGGGGATCAGAAGGCTCAGATCTGAGGACATATTGGAGTAGATTTATTGTGCAAAAACATTGGAGCCACTAGTAACTCTGTCTCCCAGAGAGGCAGAGGGAATATTTCATTCATGAGGGCAGTAAGGGGAATAAGTGAGGAATACACTGGCATCTTTGAGAAGCTTGATGGTGGCTGTCCTTGGCAGGGACCAGGGTTGACAGCACAGATGCTGTTGTACAAATAGGCTCCCTACTATCAACAGGAATGATTTAAACATACTTGGAAATATATTTAGGATCAAGAAACAATGAATACCTCTGCTTACAAGACATGTAGAAAAGGGAGGGACCCATGAAGAATTATCTCCTGATGCTTGCCTAAATAACCAAAACAAGTAAAGAACAAGTTTGTGGTAAACATATTCTGTTGTAAACACTCAGCAAGATATTTCTGGAGACATTGTTAGGGGATGAGAAGTTGACATTGTCGGTTGTAAGCCATTGCTCTTTTGGGGTTCCTATCTGGAGAGATTTTCTTCTCTGTGGAGTGAGCCCCGTGCCAGCTGGGATCTGAATGAGTGGTATTTGCTGTGCTCCTTACATGTGACATCCTCTGCCTCATCACCCCAGTTCTTCCCACAGAAGAAAAGGTCCACTTCCCTGCTCCTTCAAACTGGCTTGGCCAAGTGGCTATGTAGTTTGGCTAATGAGATGTTAATAATAGCACCCAAACAGAACCCAATGTACTTGCATGATTCCACTCACTCCCTTGGGTTCTCCCATTATGTCACAGAATGTCCCCCAACGAAGTCCGAGGACCTGAACCCAGTCACGCTGCCCATAACCATCTGACTCTAAGATGTGTCAGGCACCCCAGCAGAGCTACCCAGCTGACCACCCCACACCCACGAGCAAACAGTGCTTACTTCATGTCACTGATTATTTATTGTGTGGGATTTTTGTGACAAGGGAGAAGTGAAACTGTGAGGCAGCCACATAAGGATGGAGATGACTTTCAATAAAAAGAAGACACAATCACCTTAAGGAGTCTGCTGTTCTTTTCAATAACTGCTAGTTGGAAGAGAAGGAGGAGTACTAGAGATGAAATTGAACAATAACATTGACAAGTGCACAAATGAACCAGTATGTCAAGCCCTGTGGTGAGCACTGTATGAGCTACTCTTGCAGCAATGTAGCCAAATACTTGAGAAAAGCAACCTAAAGGAGGAAAGTTTATTTTGATCCAGGTTTCAGAGTGTTTGATCCCTCATCACTTGGCCTCAGGTGCTTGGGCAGAACATCATGGTGGCAGGAGCATGTGGTGGAGGAGGTTCTCACTCCATGGCGGACAGGAGGCAGAGAGAGAGGGAGCGAGGTGTTCAAACACAAGAGCCCAAGGGAGGCATTTCATATTCAAACCATAACAAGTAATTTGCATAAATTACTTCTAATCTTTTCAGCAATCGCAGAAGATGATTCTACTATTCTTATAAGTGGCAAAGTCACACAGTTGGTAAATGGCTTAGCTGGGATTTGACTCCACTGGGTAAAACCTCAGAGCCTACTGTTTTTACCAGGTACACAGCCCTAACCCATTCCCCAATAAAAGAACCAGAGGGGAATGCCATCCAGGCAAAAATGTATTTTTACAGGATGTTCACATCTGATGTCTGAGAAGGAGGAGGTGAAATGAGAAGAGATGGGCAACCAATTATTTTACTGTTATTATCCTACAGGCTCAGAAGCATTACCTGTCTAGTTGCCTTTGCATTTTATAATATCATCATCAAGCACATCAAACCATCCCCAGCTCAGGGCATTATAGGAAGGGGTTTTTGGCAGCATGAGGCTGTCTCCACATGAGCAAGATCCACGGTCCTGTGGGTTGGTGAGCGGGAGATAATGAAACATCTGCCGAGGAACACGCTCTCTTCTAACAGACCAGTGAGAAGTGCCCCAGCCAGGCCATTCTCGCGGGGCTCTGCTGCTGTGCATCCTGCCCCCCTGACCTTCTGCCCTCCCCAACATTCTTGTTTCCCATCTTCTTTCCTACTGCTAATGAGAGGAAGGACCTGGAGTCTCAATTCAATAAATATTTATTGAAGTGCCATGTTGCTTGCTGCCCTGGGAAGGGAGGAGGAAACCTGCTTTCTAGAGAGACCTGGCACAGTTCCTGCCCTGGCACCAGATCTGGCTGTGGTGACATTTATACAAGTGTGAGGATAGTGCTGAACTTGGAGCCGGATGATACAGATCAGAGTCCCAGGTCTGCCACTCATAGGTCATAGTCCCACAAGGAAGTCCTAACCTCTGACTGTTCCTCCTTTGTAAATCACGGATAACAGCAGCTGCCTCCTATGCATGCAGGAGGATTCAAGAGAAAAGCAAGACGTTGTAGGAGTCAGAAAGCACTCCGGAGGTGGAGCATGTGTGTCCTGAAAGTCAAGCAGGAAACAGTCAGAGGATATTACCTCCTGGCTCTGCAGTAGGGGAGAGAGGGTGGGGGAGACTTAGGGTGTGGAATCACAGAGATGGTGGGCGCATCACACAGCTTTGCTCAGCAGAGAAGAGAGAGACCTAGCCCCTAGGGGGCCTGGCTGCCCTGGCTGGAACTGGACTCTCATTGGCTTGGTAGGGGGCCTTGCCCCAGTGCCACTTCCTCAGACACTCTGTTGGAAGCTCTGTAAGTCCACATCACATCCCCTCCTCCCCTGCCACCTCTAGCCTTCACAGACTCAGCTCAGTGTGTTGTTTTTAAGTGATGTTGAGTAGGTCAGACTCACCATGACCCTAAGTACATTAGAATGAAACACTACCCAACACTGTGCCATGCACACGATCTTTTTATGTTTGAGCTCATTATTGAGCCACTGTGTTTCTTCTCATTTTGAGTTGTGCCATATCAGCAAAAGAAGGTCCCAGGGGCTTTACTCCATTCACTTCATTAAGGTCAACTTAATTAAGGTTACTTTGAGGAAGCAACTCTTTCCCAGTCATTTCTTGAATGTCTTCAAGCCTGAGAGTCTCATTTTCTTAGCATCATGTTTGACAGTGTTTCTCTGCTACTCATAGGGTTTTCGATGGCTAATTGTTTTGGGAGGGCTGAGATTTAGCTCAGTTGGTACAGTGCTGCGCTGCAGGCTCTGAGGTCCTGAGTTCAATTCCCAGCACCCCCAAAATGGGAGAAGGGCCTGGCAATCCTCTCCCAAGGCAATCCCGAAACAGTCAGCCATTGAAAACCCTATGAGAGTCACTATGAGTTGGATACTGACTTGACAGCACCTAACAACAACAACAACAACAATTGTTTTGGGAGTGGGCTGCCCGGTCCTTCTCTCTAGTCTGTCTTAGTCTGGAAGCTCAGCTGAAACCTATACACCATGTGTGGCCCTACTAGTGTCCGTAATACTGGTGGCACAGCTTTCAGCATCACAGAAACACACCAGCTCCCACAGCACAACAAGCTGACAGACATGTGGAGGCAGCTCAGTGTAGAAATTCACAAATCCAGAGACACAAATACAGACTTTGGCCTTAGGCTGTGCCCACCTGGGTGATAACGGAAGGAAACTGAGGCCTCCTGGGATTTGAGTTGCCCCTTAGACCTCATAGATACCTATGGACCCAGGCTTGGGGTCCATGGCTCTAATTCATGAGAGACCAGGCTGGACTGAATCTGTAGTTTCAACCACCACCTGAGGGATGGCCATACTGTTAGGGAGCAGGTGGTGTGGAGGGTGTACAGAGGGAACTGGGAAGCAAGAGGAAGACAGCATTGTCCAGGATCATCGTAGGGCCTGGTCTAAGGGTGGACATTCTTGGGGCCACAGGCCTCTCCAAGACTAGGTAAAACCTCTCAGGGGGCGGGTGTTGAGTTGGTGGAACCCCATGGCTCTCTTCCTTCCTCAAGGTGGAGAAATATGTGCTCTTTCCTTGGACTTGCTACTTCTGGTCATGTGAGCAGTGCCTCCTGTGGTTCTTCCTGACCTTGAAACTCCATATCCTGGGGACATTCCCTGAGGCAGGGCTGGCCCTGTGGCAGGGGGCCTGTGAGGTTTGTGCTGGCCCCTCCAGGGTTCCCTGCTGCAATGCCACATGCAACAAGTGGCTTCCAGTGGTGAATTCAGCCTCACGTACTCCACCCCAACCACAGTGGGGGAAGAGACCCTCTGCTTGGAGACAAGAGCAGGCTGGCCTCCTGAGCAGCACCCTGATTCCCAAAGCTGGTTCTACAGAGAGAGCATTTGATACAAAGTAGGACCACAAATGTAGCCAGGGCCCCAGCACTTCAAACCACTATAGAACTGCTCAGATTTGTGCCTGGAGTCACACTATAGCAGAGTCAGATCACAACCACGCCTCAGATCCTGGACATAGAACAGATTTGGAGATAGTCAAATTTCATGTAAACATCACTCATATTGACAGCTGCTAAAGAAAGTCTATCTGGCTGTCACCATCATAAAGACCCAGACCTAGATTTTTATCCTCTCATAGCGGGGGCCTAGAAGAGGGTGGTTTTCCCTTTTCTAGCACAAGGACACCTTTGGGCTCATGGCAGCCCTGCTAGGGGCTTGAACTTCATGCAGTGTCCACAACTGGCTGTGCCATATCTGTTTCCAGCCATGGCTGGGCACTTTTTCATGGTTTCTATAAGAGCCAGGGCAGGTAAGCAGATATTTGCTTTTAAATCCTTGCAATTTCTCTTGGTCCTCTCAGAGCCCTTTGGCAAAGCTAGAGAGCCTGCCTGCACAGGGAGCATGCAGCTGTCCCTGCCCTGTGCATAAACAGGAAATCTTAAAGTTCCAGGGTGCACCTTCTTCAAGCAATAAAGGCTCTTAATAAGCCCCACAGTAAAAGACACTGAACCAAAAAAGTAAACTTCCACAGACGGAGGCTCCATTAATGAGGGTGCCCAGTCATTAGTACTAGCCCTCTAACTTGGATGATTTACATGGATGACCTGCACAGGAAAGATAAAAGCAGGGCTTCCAAAGAGCTGCAGAGCATCAGGATTCAGGAAGGAGGGCATGCCAAGTAATTATTTGAGGAGGGAATGGAAGAAAGAAGAAAGAATCACACTAAAACTCTGGAAGGAATTGAAGGAAACTATAATTTGGTTGGAAAAGCAAATGAAAAAAAGAAGAGCAAACAGAAAAAGAAATAGATGTTCATCTCTCACAGGGGAGAACTATCTTCACACAGATCAGGAAGTTATTGTATGTAGGTGATTTTCCAGAGCCTAACGCCCATTAGACAGCTGCAGGAAAAAAGGGAAACAGGATGCTGGACTGAGCTGGGAGATGACACAATATTATAGGATGCACTGTTATTTCTAGGGCAGGTTTAGATTAAAATCTCACTTAAGTTCACTACTTTATTATCTTGGGGAAAAAGTGGACACATATTCTTCCTTCTTTCATTTAAAGAAATCAGAAGAGTTGGGAGGCAGCTCAGTGGTAGAGTGCTTGCCTAGTATGCATGAGGGCTTCAATTTTGTCACCAGCACTGCAAAAACCCAAACAAAAATAAACAAACAAATAAAACCCATAAAATGCCCTCTTTGAAATAATCACATCTGCCACATTTGAAAATTCCTCACCACATAAAAACCTGAGATACAGAGTTTCATTCTCTCTAATGTCAGGTTTTCTTTTAGATAATAAATTAGAAATTGGCAGAAAGTACTCACTCTTTTAGGCCACGATAATAACAGCTGGAGTAATGAAGGGTTACTCATTTTTTCATACATTTTGGAGAGAGAAAGGGGTAATTCTCAAAAAATAATGTGGGATGAAGTTCTTACATGGCATTTTCTGTATGTTAAGCACTGTCCTCAATAGTTTATGTGTATGAGCTCTTTCTTTTTCTTTTGGCAGTGCTGGGGGTTGATTCTAGGGTCTTGTACTTACTTAGGCAAATGCTCTACCACTGAGCTGAACACCCAGGCCCTTATTTATATATTTTTATTTTGAGACAGGGTCTTGTTAAGTTGCACAGGCTACCTCTGGCCTCAAACTCCTGATCCTTCTACCTTAGTCTCCCAAGTCACTGGGGTTACAGTGTACACCACAATGCCTGGACTGTGTGAACTCTTTTAATCCCAACACCAACTGTATAATGTAGCTACTATTATTATTTTCTCTCTATTGATGTGGAAAACCAATGCACAGAGATGAAGTGATTTGCCCAAGGCCACATGAGTAGTAAGTGGGGAGGCTGATATTTGAACCTAAGGAGTCTGTGCCACAGTCTGAACTTTTGAATACTAAACTATGCTCCTAGTAAGAACACCCCAAACCACACAGAAGTTGTGTCTAATGGTAAATAAATGAATATTTGGATTACCTATTTAGGCACAAGCTAGGCTGCAACATTGGGTTGGTTCATAGGTGCCCTCTAGTCGGGTCTGACTCATAACGTCTCTCCTAGGGTCTTCAATGGTTGATTGTTTGGGGATTTCTTTGGGAGTGGATTGCCATGTCCTTCTCTTTTTGTGGTGCTGGGGATCAGAGTCTTCAAAGAGTGTGCAGCAGCGCTGTAACAACTGAGCTAAACCTTAGCCAGGCTGTAACGTAGGGCTCATTTAAATTAATTTTAGAGGGTCCAAAATATTTTATCATGAAGCCTAAAGAATCATCTTTCTGTGTTTTCTTTCTCCTAAAGTTATGTGTCCTCTAGGAGAGAGGGAGCCTCAGGGAATACCTCCTTTGAGAAACAATGTCTCAGTGTCTCACACTTACATCAGTTATTTCTCCAGGAATGGTGAAGGAATTATCATTATACAAGATTAAATTGGAGTTTGAAGTAGAAAAAATATCTGGATCATAAAATCACAAGTCTTGGCTAATAATCCTCCCAATCTTCCCCTCCCCACTTTGGTTTTGAAATATTTACCTGAATTACATCAAAGAGCACTTTCCAGACCAAACACAGTCATGTCATAAGTCAAATGAGCTCCTAACCTTGCTCTGTGAATTCTTCAATGTCTCCATCTCCAAGGAGACCCAGTTCCATCCTAAGGCCCATCTGGAAGGATGTGTCTCAAGGGAGCTGGTTTTTAAATACGTTTAGTGTGGACACTTCCACCTTATAACCTTAAACCCAATAATGAGATTAGTAACAGTATGTTTGTATCACCTCCACTATATTGTTGTTGTTAGGTGCTGTCTGTCCGGTCATGTCTGACTCATAGTGACCCTCATAGGGTTTTCAATGGATGATTGTTTCAAGATTGCCTCGGGAGTGGATTGCCAAGTCCTCCCATTTCTGTTGTGCTGGGAATCGAACTCGGGACCTCAAAGACTGCAGAGCGGTGCTCTCCCAACTGAGTTAAATTCCAGTCCTCCACCATATTAGAAAGAAACAAATTTTAATGACTACCTTGGCATCCGAGTTAAGAAAACAGAATTTATAGCTCTGAAACTAAGATGCTTACTGGAAATCTTATTCCATACATTAAATAACCATTGGTCACAAAATATAATTCAGACTTACTATTTTCCTAAATCCTATAACCATAATCTAAGTTCTCAAAAGAGTAATTATGATGTGTTGTGGATGTCTTTGATCAGTCCTGAAATTCTCCCAAACATCTGAAAAGCAATTTTAGTTGAATTGTGATTATGTGTTAAGAAGCAGTGTTTAACTTCTCTAGAAATTTTTCCTCAATACCTTTGTCTCAGGCCTTCTTTGAGAAACTCTTTGTAATCCTCTAGGGGAAATGGATTTCTATTGGTGATTTTTAAAAATTTTCAAAAAATTCAGATGCAAATGAAGATTGGCTGGTTGTTTGTTTAAAAAAAGCCATTAAGTCATTTTAAAGTATCTTTGTGGGCTGGTTCCCAAGAGAGATAGTAGAAGAGCAAGAGGGAACTGCATAAAACTGCAGAGAGCAGTTCTATAATGCATATTTGCCAGACATATTTTCTGGATATTGTTTATTATATAAACTAAAAGACCTTCGTGCTATAGTAAAAAGAAGGAGATGAGTAAATCACTGTGGAAAATCAGTTTTTAAATTATTTTTTAAAATAAAAGTTCAACTGGGCATGGTGGAGCACACCTATAATCCTACTACTCAGGAAGCTAAGGCAAAAAGATCATGGATTCAAGGCCAGGCTGGGCCATACAGTGAGTTTCAGGCCAACTTGAGCTACATAATGAGACCCTGTCTCAAAAATAATAAAATTTCAATCTATTTATATGCGCATCATAGAAAATAATAAAAACACAAAAACACATAAAGAAAACATTACTCATAATATGACTTTTCAGAAAAGAATTGTTTTTCTCTTTCATCCTTTCATCCCTTTCCTGTACACACACACACATTTAAAATCTGTATGTAGACTTGACTTCTGTCCTTTTCTCTCATGATGAGGGTTTAGTATGTTCAAGTTGGTCACTGAAGTCTAACTCTTCTCTCTGGGTGTTAAGGTTCAAATATCAAATGCCCCTCAAAGGCTCATGATTGATTGAATGACTGGTCCCAGCTGGTGGTGCTATTTTGGGCGGTGGTGGAAACTTTAGGAAGTGTGGCCCAACTGGAGAATGTAGATCACTGGGGCGTGGGTCCTTGAGGATATCTTGGCCCTGGCCCTTTCCTGTCACATTCTCTGCTTCCTATCCACAATGAAGTGAAAAAGCTCCTCTGCCACATGTTCCTGCCACCATGATGTTTTGCCCAAGCACAGGGAGCCAAGTGACCATGGACTGAATCCTCTGAAACCATGAGACAAAATAAGTCTTTCCTATTTTAAGCTGCTTTCTCAAGTATTTTGGTCACAACTATACAAAAGTAACTAACTCATGAGGTGAGTTCATGTTAATTCCTCAGAGTATCTTTAGGCCCTTATTAAACAGACTTCTGGCGGACATGCCCACGCAGTTTCCCAAAAAACCCAGGCATTTCTGAATATGAGTTTGGGCTCAGTCTGGATTATCCTCTCATGACTTTGTCCCCACATTCAGTGCAAAGAATAACAGAATCATGGCAGCTGCCTTCTAATATTGGGAGGGTGACCATGGAGAGAAAGGGACACCAGCATTCTGGGTAGCTCTAGGGGACAATAGTGGGACTGAAGAGAAGAGAAACTGAGAAACTTGAGAAACTGAGTTCCCTGCCAGTGGCAATATGCACTTGTGAGGATGGTTACAGGAGGGA